>WFKH01011926.1:84810317-84825739 GCA_016163765.1 Magallana hongkongensis | reverse complement strand
CTTGTAAATTGAAAACTGATAAAATTGGATGGGTGGGCTGATATCAAGTAATTTTATAACTGCTATTCAGAGTTAAAAAGTGTTTCATGGTGATACCATTACGTCATCATATCATTTTCCAGATATATCATATCATCAATACATATTCACTATGTGTTCTACATCACTATGTCTCTATGTTTATTATATATTTTTTTCTGCTTCAGTGTATACACCGTCATGTACTCGTTATGCTTTGGTTGCCATGACAACTGTTTCTGTGCTTTGTAGAGTGTAACTCACGTCAAAAAGGTGTGGTCCTCACCCCAATCTCCCGCCGCCCCCCGCTGGTTTGGGGAAACCCCAACTAACGAGGCAGAGGTTTGTAGATTCTAGAGTGTGTTTTCTACCCCACCGATTGTTTTACCCTACTCTCCACTGTTTGAAGTGAAGCTAGTACTAGTAAGGTAGCAGTGTTTTGAATGGTAGTTCATATGCAACAATATTTCCATGTCAATAAGTGTATCTTTCTTTTCTACCAAATATGTTTGTATTAAGAACATTTCTATTACTTTATTTCTCAAAAAATGTTCTACATTATTTCATCAAATGTAGCTTTGTTAAAAATTAATAATCAATTGCAATGAATAAATTTATTTAAAATAAGTTTTCTTTTGCAGATAAACATTATATTTTATGACCAGATTGTGTATGTTTTAAAATTAGTAAGTCATGTTTTATTTAAAGTCAAGATCTAGTAAATCATTTCAGTAACAAATCAACCGTATTTTACTTGGCAACTCTTGTGTTTTTGCGTTATTCACTTCGCAAATGAGGAAATAGGCGTTGACTTGGAAATGTAGTTGCAAGATAGCGTACCGTACAAACACTGCATACGGGCTTGACGTATTTTGGTCAAAGAAGTAGCATTAACTCTAAGCAATACCGTTATGCATGTATCTTAAATTATGCAATGGGTCTTGAAAATTCTGGTCCGAATGTTGACATTTACAGTACAAAGGTTAGCAGAAATTTCAGATCTGTTTACAATTATTGAAAGTCTTTTGACCAAACCAGGTCATGCCTCTGTGATTTGATGATGTTAATTGCAAAGTAGTTTGTAAATCATATGGAATGAGTGGATATATACTATTGACCAAAGGGGTACCTCATTTTACACATTAAACTTACAGTTTTTCCCATGACATTATGCATTATTCTAAAGTGGAATAACACACCTGGAAAAAGTCACTCAAATTAACAGTAAATTATTTGATTATGAAAGATATCACAATAAAAAAACTACATATGTCAAATAAGCGAAAAATTTGCAGTTTGGGGGTAAAAAATGAATATCTAAAAAACTTAATTCAGTAAGTAACAACAAAAGCCCCTGCGGGATTCGAACTCGGGATGTACGGATCACAAGCCCGACACTTTATCCACTCGGCTATGGAGTAAGTTACATGTTGCCGTCAATAAAATCCTTTCAATGAAACGAAATGTCGTTTCGATCAGAGGTCAGCCATTTCGTGATGATGTGTTATTCCACCTTAAAAAAGATCAAGGTTTCATTTTGGTCCAATTTCTGTATGTACCATAGAACATTGACAATATTTTGAAGATGTTTGAATATTGACGGAATGTATGTAGGTATTGCGATACGGATGGATATGTTTGCATGCTATTTACTACATAGAATATTCTTTTAGAAAAGCTATACAATATTAATTACCTCAATATATGATTTAGTATTAACCACCCCAATATATGTGATATCACCCACCTATGGTAGTATAGTAGATAATTATCCACCTTATTAATTAACACAATAATAACATGTTCAAGAACAGGAATACATGTACATTATAATATAAAGTGTATGATACTGTTCAAATAAACCAAACATTGAAACACTCAGATATATAATCAATTACAAAGTACTCTGTTAACTTAAAGACCCCATCCCATCTCAATTTCATTTTAATGCAATGAATACTACATTTGTCTTATATGATTACTTGTATTTTTTCAAATAGTTATTACAATAAAAACTATTCTCAAATACAATAAAACTAATTTCAAGTTGTCCTTCTTAGGGAAGATAGGTGTAATAAGACAATGAAGGACAGCATTGGAGCATTATTGTTTTAAAGATATGTGTTTGACTGCTCTTTGTGTAGTGTAAAGAATGCTGCAAAATGTTGTCCATATCATTAGAAGGATACTGAATCGACTAAAAGCTTGTATGGTGTTGTAAATACTAATAATTACAGTGTGCACATCCTGTGTTGTTGGAGTGAAATTCACATCGAAATGGCCATTCTAATAGAATATTGTGGACTGTATATGCAAGAATTTGGTGTTAACAAATTATTAGTGACGTGTGGCACTGAGATAAAACGCATGGGGTTAACTCATACAAAGGTGTACTAGAGGAATATACTAAATTATCATTGATTTTACTTTGTGACAGAAAAGATAGCTAAGAAAAAATTAATGATTTGATATATGGAAGAAATAAGCATTTCAAGTAATGTTTGGTTGAGCTAGAAATTATAAAATATAATGCACTCGTACAGGCCTGCAATATAGTTTTTCATATTTCATGAAAATGATATTTAACATTAACTTCTTGAAAATAGATTCAAGGATGAAATTCGTCAAATGTGAAGTTTATTTAAATCTTATAAGTATTCTTTTTAAATTCAAACGTGCGATTTCACACCAAAAAAAAAAAAAATCACATAAAATTACATGTACATGTATTTTTTATTTTTTTTTTATAGACATTTTGAATTTCAATTAAATTGTATATTTTTTTTCAGATGACCTTACTGACTGATTACTTATTTCATAATAATCAATTGGTATCTATTCCAGCTTCGTAAAGCCTATTTCAAACAACTGGAGGAGATAGGCAGTCTGAAGGAGCAGATATCCTTAAAGGACAAAAGGATCAGACAGCTGGAGGAGGAGATCTCCATGTTGAAACTTCCGGTGGCAGGAGGGGAGTCCGGGGAGGGCCAGAGTGAATGCTGAGTTAGCAAAAATCAGAATGTCATGTGGACCAGTGGGACATGTCATGTCAATATGTGATAAATAATTATGTAATGGAGGCAAATGTCAAATCACCTTGTGATAAAGTCACTTTGTTAAGAAACAGACGACTCAGCTTGACATTTCATGTATATTTGACGAATGATTATAAGTTTTTGATTTAAACAAGTCAAAATGACATGAGATAAAAACGATATGGCAGGTGATACAGATACAAGTGGGCATTTCATGTCAATGTGTGATGAACAATTACATATTTTGGACTAACGCGCGTCAAAACGCCATGCGAGATGACGTATAAGTGACTAGTGACATATCTTAGATAAGGCACGTAAATACGACATCAGTGATTGTGTTCAGCATAAACACACAGAGATTACCTGTGTTTTGACATCTCGGTGTTAAAAATTTACGAACGAGTCACGAGTATCTGGTCCTTGCATTTCAATATGTCAGAAAGGACATGCTTGAATTTGGACATTCAAAGAATATATATCGTATGAGATGCATGTAAATGTTTTTTAATGGGATTAGATTTACAACGGCGCGTACATATATAAACACTTATTGCAGATATCGTTTGTAATGTATGATATTACTTTCCCCCTTTTTTGGTCCATTCCAAACAAGTTCATGCAACTACTGCTCAAGTTTAGATATTGGCATTTTCTGCAGAAAACATTATACATTAGGTATGTGTTGTCCATTAATTTCAGAGGAAGTTAGTGTTCAGCGTGAACGTCTTTTGTAAGCTAAAGTTTTATTCAAAGAAATGATTTGAATTATTCAAGATCTTATCTTCACTATAAAAGTACATGTGTAACGTTAACTTTTTTGTATGTAGTAGAGCTACTGTATTGACTTAAAACTTATGCGTGAATTGGTGTTCATATCATAGCTGAATAGTGTATGACATTCCCGTTGGTGATTCTAAATATCCAATGCATTTGTTTGTGATCACAATTCAGGGCATTCCAAAGTCGTCTGCCGCTTCAAGTAGCGCTAATGATAATGTAACACTTACACTCTGACAGTGATTATTTGCCATAGAGCTTGGTTTACTGATAGTAATTTTTGCAAGCATATATACTAGATATACAACAAAGTAAAGGTTGAAGAAGTATATACATGTGTGGGACAATGCTGGTTTTTGTGAACGATATAACCAAAACAAACATTCTCTTTAATAAGTCGAAGCAAGTAGACGCATTTACAGAAGGAATAAAGGAGCCTTATCCTCCAATTTACCTTCTGCTGTTGCCTGCTATATTCTAGATCTGACATAACAACCAAGATCTGTCCGATTTTATAACAATGTATCTGAAAGTTGATTTCTACTATACAATATTGAGTTTTACCTCATTAAAGTTTATTATTATTTGTTGCTCTTTGCGACAATTACATAAACCTTGATTTATGTATATTGTCTCAGATAGTATGCTTCCATTATTGTCTTTCAGTTTTGAAATCTTCGTCCATCAATATAACAAAATGGAATATAGTACTGTACAATTTATACAATATAGTCCATTTTCTGATGGAATGCTGATAATTTGTATCATGTTTCGGGCTTAGATAGTTTATATTAAAATGTTTGGTAGATTATGGGAGTCATGTGTTTAAGTCTGTATACTGCCAAAATAGCGGCATCAAGTGCTTATTGTTATGTTTATGAGTTTTTACAAGTTTTATGAAATGCACTCTTTGTTAATCCTTTTTTTCAAATGTGCGTTCAAAATCTGAAAGAAAACAAAAATATTTCCTGTTTCGTATATAGTATATATAAAGTGTTCATAACTTCAGTGTGCATTCCACTGTGCTCAGAAAATATATTCCAGGTGCTTTTTTGCCCATACAACAATGTAATTTATATAGTTCATAAATCTTCTAGATAGCGATGTTGCATTGAGCTATGAAAAGCAATTACAGTGCTATGAAAGAGTCATACTGTAGCATTAAAATGTCTTTACAATCTTATTGCAATTATAAAGTAAATATGTAATGTTTCAAAATGAGAGCGGTGTTAAACAAGTAATTCGAATATCAAAGAGATAATGATATGATATTAATATCCAATACACAAAGAAGGAATAATTGTATTATATACTAAAGTGACAGAAACCGCTATTAATAGTAAATATTTAATTGGGGGATTTGAATCTATAAACCCTTTTTTTCCATTGAATTGTAACAATCATGAACTTTGTAAGTAATGCTTTTCCCCAGTACGGTTTGTATCAAAACAAAGGTTTAGAAAAGTACTGTTGGAATACTAGAAACATTTAATTATTATTATTTTTTGTGCAGCTCTGTAACCTTTTTGTTCGATATTAAAACGTTTCCACTTTTTGTAGAAAACAATGAAGCAAATTTGGACAGACAGTTTCATTAAGATAGGATGTACCATACTATGTAAAATTAAAGAAAATAGATTGACATCAAACGTATGTTTATACTGATATTCTACGGTTAATATTAATTTGTTGGATTTATGTGACAGCCCTTTTCTGGATATTTTTTCGATTTTTGTATTTTTTAGGCTCAAATTTGTCAAACCCAACAAACGCTCCTCGTGCAAGCTTAAGGTGTGTTCCTGTTATAAGTAAAGGTGTTGACCATAGAATAACTTGGTACTAAATACATTTAAGAGAAGGTCCTATTTCTTTATAACTGTCTCATCAATTATTTATTTATAATCTGACATCTAACATTATAGGAAAAAAGTTGTTGATTGCTTGTTATTGTAAACACTGATTTTGCTACCCTTTTAAAACCATTAAGCTATTTCTTACAGTTATCTTTGAATGTATATTTGTTTCACACAATTGTAAATCAAAAATACAAACTTTATATACACCTGTTTGTTTGTATATTTAAAGCAAGCCTGACTTATAAATAAGTAATGATGAAACTTCTGCAATCTATATGTTTCTTTATAATCGTGATAATTGCTTCCTGTATTGTAAAGTTACTAGAAAATTATTGTCTTTTAACAATTTGATAATCGGAAAGCAAACAATATGTTTTCTTTTTTAATACACTTTTTAAAAAGTATACCTAAATCTAAATTACAATCTTGTGGATTAGATAAGTGTATCCTTTAATTTCCATTATAATATCGGCGTATGTTTTTTTTTCTCCTCTCCGTTCCAAATTGTATCCTAATGAATGTTCATATACGTGATATGTGGCCGATATGTTCATTTTTATGTAAAAATATGTCGCTTCTTTGATTATATTGAATAAATATGAAGATTGACAGTTCCAAGTCCTATGATGTCTTTTTGATTTTGTCAAAAATGTGAACATTCTAGAAGAAAGATTAAATTTTTTAAGTAATTTGCTATTTATTTTTGTAAAACATTTAAGTGATATTCAAAGATCTAACTAAATGTTAGCAAAAATGTCAGAAAAAAATGCTGATATATTGTACGTGTCTTAGAAGTTAAATGAGTTTGAAATATAAATTAGTAGTTCATATTATAAAACATAATGTAGACTTCATAATGGCAATGTAATATTGTATTGCAATCTTAAAGAATAACCTACCCCCCCCCCCCCCCCCCCACACACACACACACACACACACACACACACACACACACACACACAAAAATACTGTGGTTTCATTAATATTCATGAACATCAATTTTCGTGTATTTAATGAAAATCAGTTTCAAGGATATGTATATTTGTAGACAATGATCCTATGAATATAATGTATTAAAAAACACTTCGATGATCATTTATTTTCGCGTATCATCTCCACAACGAACTCCATGAAAGGTATTTTACGAATATAAATGAAATCAGAATTTATCAGATTCCAAGTAAAAACTAAAATGGACAAATTATGTAGGATCAGTTTAAATGTTAGATAAATGAATATATTTATTCCTTAGGTATTGTTACAGAAAATAATGATATGATTGTAAATAAAACGTTTTCCATTACCTTATTGTTATATATAAAAAAAAACACAGATAGATAAAATTTAATAAAAAAAATCTAAGACGAGTTATTTTCGGCATTGTAAAAACATACAAATCATCATTGTAAAAACTTATAAATTATCATTGTAAAATCATAAATTATCATTGTAAAAACATTAAAATCATCATTGTAAAAACATACAAATGTAAAAACATACAAATCATCATTGTAAAAACATATAAATTATCATTGTAAAAAACATACAAATCATCATTGTAAAAAAATATAAATCATCATTGTAGAAACATACAAATCATCATTGTAAAAACATATAAATCATCATCGAAAACCATACAAATCATCATTTGACTACTGTACATATTTCATATCATTCTATTTTATTAAAATTTTTTTTTACTTTCAGTACTTACAATGATACAAAATGTCAATTGCAAAATGATATATTTGTATTCCGAAGCACTTACAATGATACAAAATGTCCATTGCAAACTGAAATATATATATATTTGTATTCCGAAGACAAAATTAATTGGTTTCCTTTTTTTTTTTGGGGGGGGGGGGTGTAGGAATATAATAATTCTTTATTATACTCAAACTGATAAATTGTAGCCATTTAATTATCAATACCTTCTGTGTGTCAATGGGTAATATGTAAAGTATGCTTTTAAACACACATTTCATATAAACGGGCCGAATGAATAACACATAAACATATTACCCGATAGAGCTTCTATCAATGGACTGCTAGGCACGTGGCGGTAATAATCAGTGTTCTAAAAAGTTTCGCACCAGGGTGAGTTTGTGTCTTATCAACTTATGATGTAATAACCCTTTTATATATCTCGTTTTACTCAGATTTCCTCGTGTCAGCAAATTCTAAGGATATTTGTTATATTAACTTCATTTTCCTTTCGGTTTGTATTCAGGCAACTTTATTTCACTTTCGGTTTCTTTTCTTGGGATATATTGATGGCGACCTTTATGAAGGACACCTTTGGAGTTAATGAGGGAACTGTGTGTTCAATTTGTTACGACAATTTCAAAACACCGCGGTATCTACCATGTAAACATTCGTTTTGCCACGATTGTTTATCTTCTTACATTGCCAGTCATTGTAAAACTACGGAGTCTCGTTTGGGCTTTCATTGCCCACTTTGCCGGGATTACGTTCCAAACATCTGCGTAACTGACAATCTTGAAGAATTGGTCAGATCTTTTCCTGAGAACCGAATCCTAGAAAAATATGTCAGCAGTTCGGATCAAAAATTCTGCGAAGCTTGTCTACGTGATAGTGAGGAAGAGGATGCGACGCATTTTTGTATACATTGCAACGAGAAACTTTGCGCCGTCTGCACAAAATGTCACAAAAAGGGACTTACAACACGTAGACATGAAATAGTTTCTCTGAATGAGACGTCTAAGATGGACGTTCTCCCTTTCCATAATAAAGAGGGAGAATGTCCCAAGCATCAGGAAAGGCCGATTGAGTTATTCTGCCAAGATCACGAGGAACCATGCTGTACGATGTGTGTAAGTACCACACACAGAAAATGTGAAACTGTTGAACCAATAGAGGAAACAGCAACAAAGCTCAGAGAATACTTTGAAGGAAAACAATTCGATTTGCTTTTGGAGCATGTTGAAATTCTTGAGGATAAGCTAATGAAGACGAAAATTGATCAAGAAATGTGTGTAAGGCACATGGAAAACAAATCAGACCGAATTTCAGAAGAAACAGAAAGAGTTTTTGATGAAGCTATTCACCATTTACAGTTTCTTAAAAATCAGTTTCTTACAAACATGAGCAAAGGGGTCAAAGAAGAGAAAGGAAAATATGAGAAGAACATTAATTCGTTATTAAATGGAATCCATTGCGCTCGGTTCATTGAAAACAGAATAAAAGAATCTAAAGGGAAGGAAAATGCGGCTGAGCTTGCGTTTGTGTATTATAGTGGGAAGAAATGTTTTGACCAATTAAAAAAGTATGATTTCCAACAGTTGCAGACTACAATGGAAAAGGAAAAACCAGAAATTTTGAAAGAAATCATGGACTTGACTAGTATTACTGACGTTAAGTTTTCGGAGAAGACAGACAGCATAAACAACGATATGAAAAGAATTTATTTGTGTTTGATAACCGAAATTTGCATGGAAGATAAAATTGTTCGCAACGGAACAATCTTATCATCTGGAGAGTTCATCCTTTCAACCAGAGATACAAATAGAAATAACAAGAGCAGTGATGAATGTTTTATCTTTAACAAGTGTGGGGAACTTATTAAAAAAATAACACTTCTTTCCAGGCCATTTGGAATAACTGAATTTGATAATGACACAATTGTAGCATGTTCTGATTCAAAGTGCTTGCATTTTTTTGAAAACAAAAATCTTAAATTTAAAAAAAGTTTAAAACTCTCTAACGAACCATACTGTATTGCATACATTTTACCTTGTATATATGTGGCCGACGGTGACAAAATATTAAAGATTTACAAGACTGGTGTTCGATGTGCAACCTTCAACACAGGACCTTCAGTAAAACACATCGCAAGCACAAGTTCAAACATAGTCTACACCAATCGGAGAACAAGCGAAGTTGTAGCCATGAACAGTAATGGTAAAACCGTGTGGAGATATAGCAGTCCCGGTCTTCTCTCTCCGTGTGGATTGAGTGTAGACGGAGAGGACAATATCTATGTGGCGGGAAAAGAGAGCGACAACGTCTACGTGTTGACCAAGGACGGACAAATTGTCCGTGTGTTCGAGGACATCACCAGACCAGACTTCATGAAGGTAGACAAGGAAAGAAAGCTGTGTTTTGTGGGCAGTATGAGGAAGTATGTCAGGGTGTATGAAATGTTGTAGAAACGTGGAGAAAATGGAAAATTGCATAAAGAAGTGTGGTCTTTGTGATATTGTAAGGAGTTACAATTACATTTGTTACGTGCATGCAGGACATTTGTTATGTAAGATGCTGAGATAATAATTTGTGTTTAATGTTGATTGATTAAAACCGTAATAGCGCTTGTATTTGTTACGCTTTAGTATTGCCATAAATATATTATATGCTGTTAAGAATTGGTTCTAAAGTTTGTTTTGTTTTTTATAATCTAACAAAGTCACATTTGTAGGGTAATAAATGTTAAAAATTTTAATTAAAGATTTTTTTTCTATAATTATTAATTTTTTGTACTGTTAATTTATCTTTTAAGAGCAAAAAGTAGGTCAAATTTGGAAAGAAAAGTACTTGCATTATATATGCATTCTCTCTTTATGGGTTTAGTTACCCTTCACTAATTTTTATGTAATTTTGCTGACTTGTCTGGCTAACTTCACCCGCTATTTGACTTCCTAAAAGCGACAGTTCTTACAAAATTAAAACAATGAAACAAAATGTCAAAGTATACTCAAAATGTTTTTATCTACTTCACTGTTTTACGCCTTCTGATTTATTTTTTTTTAATTAAAATACCTCTAATTCAATTTTAGTGTCAAAGTCAACACCGTCATTGAAGAATAACGTTATTATTATTTAAATATAAAAATACGCATACCCTATCTACTAAATCGAGAACAAAAAACATTGAATTGTTTGTAAAAAGAAGTTACTAAACACCACCTCGTACATTACCTCATCGCACCCTCCCTTCCACAGATTCAACATGCAAAGGTGTATATAAGCCACCACATTCTTTCCTTTCAAGATTTTATATATTTTATCGGTCCATTCAACCAAATACAACTGGAAAGGAACACCCGGTTCGATTCTAATCATTTAAACTAGTAAGTAATCTTCATTCAGGAAAGAGTCTGCAACGCGCCATGTATGAGCCAATATTGGTCTGTCTGATTCAGATCAGTTTGACTGGTAAGTAATCATCGCTATCAACCTAAGGTAATCAAAATGTAAGATTATTATTTTAATTTTGTAAATCTGCTAAGCAAAGGAAGACGTCAAACGTAAATGTGTCTGAAGCAAATGGAAAGTCCTTCTTTTTACATCTGATATACAATTCTATCTCAATAAGTTTTAAACCTTTTACTAATGCGGTGAATTATGCACTGTTAACCCTTTAAAAAGCTGTAATTACATTAAGGAGTAACGGCGCCTTAGGTTAATGCACTTGTATTAAAATAACTATACTCTGTGGTATTTTGAAAAGATTACATTTGTTTGAATGATAAAACAAATCCAATTTGTTTCCATTTATCTGATATTGAAATTAGAAATATTATTTAAAAATGACATCATGTGTTTTATCTAGCTGAATGAGTTCTTTTGTGAAATCATGTATTTTATATAGCTGAATGAGTTCTTTTGCAGATATAATTTGTATTAACTAGCCTAATGAGTTCCTTTGCGGATATCATAAGAAATATTACTTTAAACATGACATCATGTGTACTATCTAGCCTGATGAGTTCTTTTGCAGATATTATGTGTATTATCTAGCCTAAATAGTTCTTTTGCGGAAATCACGTATATTATTTAGCCGAAAGACTTCTTTGGGGAAATCATGTATATAATCTTGCCTAATGAGTTTTTTTTGGGGGGGATATCGTGTGTATTATCTAACCTGATGAGTTCCTTTGTGGATATCATTTGTATTATTAAACCTGATGTGTCCCTTTGTAGATATCACGTGTATTATCTAACCTGATGAGTTCCTTTGTGGATATCATTTGTATTATCTAACCTGATGTGTCCTTTTGTAGATTTCATGTGTATTATCTAACCTGATGAGTTCCTTTGTGGATATCATTTGTATTATCTAACCTGATGTGTCCTTTTGTAGATATTATGTGTATTATCTAACCTGATGAGTTCCTTTGTGGATATCAGTTGTATTATCTAACCTGATGTGTCCTTTTGTAGATATCATGTGTATTATCTAACCTGATGTGTCCTTTTGTAGATATCATGTGAATTATCTAACCTGATGGGTTCCTTTGTGGATATCATTTTTATTATCTATCCTTAAAAGTTCTCTGGGAAATCATGTGTATTATCTATCTTAATGACTTCTTTTGCAGATATCATGTGTATTATCTAGCTGAATGACTCTTTTTGCTAAAACCATATATATTATATAGGACAATAATTTTCGTCGTTTTCATTGGCTTAAAGTAAATCACATGACATTCGTTCTTTTACGATATTGACGCGAAAGCGCGTCCGCGGAATATGATATCGCACGACTCGGCAGTATCAACAGAAATAGGTATTGTAAAGGCAAGTTACCAATAGGAATTATTAAATACAGAATATTAAAAATAATAATGTGCGAAATGGTCTTCAATCATAATCCGTTTATCTATAATTTCTTATTTACGTTCAAAAACTATTCTTGAAAGCCTACTATCTGTTTACTTTGTGCGTCATCAAGAGGCAGATGACGTCATAGTAAGCTCTTCAGCGAGATCGGCCTCTCGCTTTTTTTCAGTGTGTAGGATTGATGACGGTGTTGTAAATAATGTTGGTAGTGATTATCAAAATAGGGATAGCTTGAATTCGTAATTGATGCGTTAAGTAATTTAAAGGATTGCAGATTATTTAAACGTTATAATATACAATTCATTAACTTTGTTGTATGTATAAACGAATTTCTTAACAACCATAATCGTTCTGCGAGTGATCATATAATATAACTATTATGGACTTCATTGTAGGTCGATATGTGGTTATATGGATCCATGTCAAGTGATATCGACCTCAGACACAAAAAATGATATCGACCTCGCAAGCTCGGTCGATATCACTTTCTGTGTCTTCGGTCGATATCACTTGACATGGGTCCATATAATCACATATCGACCTACAATGAAGTCCATAATTGTATAGTATTATCTAGCCTTATGACTTTTCTTATGGATATTGATGAGAAAAAAAAAACGTATACATGTAACGAGTATCCTTTTTTCCAGATGTCTACATATGTATCAGACCACCCCTAAATTAGTGTAAAGGTGTGTAAATTGTTTACTCTGTATTATTAAAATAGATGCGGTTCATGCTTTTTTAAATTGGTAATATTGTTTTAATAAGAAAGAATATCTTACCATCGTTTTATATATATTTAATGATTGTAATAAAAAAACGTATCTTAAAATATGGCATTTTGTGTTTTCTTTAATCACAAAAATTCAATCAAAGGTATTGGCTTGGTAATTAGAGGTGTAAATAGTCAAACAATTTAGCAACGAGTACTTTAATTATGCATACAGTTCAAAGATTTTATTTGTTTGTTTCCAATTGTGACGTCATAAATATGTCTTCATTCCTGGAAGCAATTGATTATGTTTAACAAAATCATGTACACGGCCTCACAATACTTAAACGAAGAAAATAGAAACAAATATTTTCATATAAGGTATATCAATTTAGTGTGTGATATTTTGTGGTATTTTCTTTATAAGTTATTTTACCTTTGTATATATTTACATGTATATTTGTCTATTTAAAGTAACGTTGTTGTTTTTGTTTGTTTGTTTGTAAGTGAACAATTATCATTCAAAAAACAGAGTATCTAGCTTTTATCAAGAGAAGCGTTAAATGAACATAAACGTTTTGAAAGATCAAAATAATGTAACTCAGACGTGAACAATTTGCACTCTATTTATAAACACTCAATGCAAAATCTTTAATATATCCGTCATATTTAAACGTAGAATACAAGTGTTTAAATAAAGAGATTCCATTTAGACGTTTGAAAGAGTTTAAATAGAGAGTGCTCTCCGCAATATAAACACAATTGTTGCTAACAACAATTGTTGTTGATTACAAATATAAGTAGTTGTATTGATTCAAAGGGAATAGGAGCTTATCTAATTTGTTGTATTACTGATCGAATTTCATTGTTCACTGGAATACGAAATTGCGTAGCCATGCATTCTTGAAGAGCATAAGAAAAACGAAATATCTTAGAGTATAACAACAAGAGTGTACAAGTACCAGTAAAGATCTATATTCTAAGCCTTTTTTTATAGACTGGGTGCCACTGTGGCGGATGGCATTTTAACCAAAAAATCAGAAAGATATTGCTCCAAATGATGTGCTTCCTTCTATGTATTATGTTTATAGTAAAACATATATATTAACCTTTTAATATGATTATTAAAGCTTTGACAGTATACTTTAATTATTGTTAAAATGAATGACTAAGTTATCTTGCATTATTCAGGACAATGTCTTAATTTTATTCCACTAATGGCTCTGTATTAAATGTTATCATTTGCTCTATAGATAGACAATTTTTTTCAATACTACACTTGTATGTGTAACCCCTATATTAAATACCTACTTCGCTCTATATAACTTCTTGAACGATATATTTCTATCGCATGACGAATTTAAATAATTGTATTTTTTTTTTATTTAAACAAAAGCGCTCTCAGCGTTTTGCCTCTGCAAAACTGTTCACGCATACTTTGTATGTAATCAAAATCAACTGCGTGTAAAATCATTTTTAAACAAGTTTTCCTTCTTTATTTTTAAACGTTTTAAAACATTGCCCTGAACATAGAGCCCGTAGATGAAATTTATTTCGTGAAAAGGTATGCATTGATATTTTAGATTGGACCATGGACTATTAAAAATGGATTTGGAATCATTCTATAAATTCTATCTTTTATAAAGTTACAAAAATAGAATTGCGTAAAAAGTATTCATATATTAAATATAGATACAATAACACTGCTTGTGGAGACTATAAAAACATAAATATTTTGTGCTTAAAGAATACTTCTTTCAGGAGATTCATTCGTGGAAGTTTTATTTTTATTTTTTTTTTGTAATGAAATAAACCTGTTTATCTCAATCATCATGTATAAAAATTGCCAGTCTTAGCATAAACTTAATTCAATATGTAAACAACCAGACTTTTTAGATTTCGCAACTTTAATTCAATAGAATATATATGTGTCGTTCCTACAAATATATGATATAAATAAGAATAACTCAACTGCAATTATACATGTCGTGATATAACATTTCATTTATATGCACGTTTTAGGTAAGTATAAAATTATCCGTAAAAATATATTCGTATTAAATAATAATTAAATAGATGTTAGCGTTAAGAAATAACTCTTTCCTTCTATTCAATTTATGCAAGTACTATGTAACATTTATTGACAAACATCAAATTAATACGGACATAGTTACAATACTTATCAGATATAATAGCGTAGTACAAATAGTAATATATACATACTCTAAGTAAGGGTGGAATGGAGCGTACAGAAAATCCTTAAAGGAAGCTATAGGTAGGCTACATACACCTGTTAATAAATAATATCATATTGTATTTATATGTTTTTCTATAAATCTGATAAACTGACTAAACTGGTTTATGTTCTGTGATACAATTAAAAACAACCATTTCTTCTAAATCCATTCATGATTAATTCATATTTAAAGGTAAATGCTA
>WFKH01011926.1:84789212-84806744 GCA_016163765.1 Magallana hongkongensis | reverse complement strand
CACTTTTTGGAACCCTATTTTTGACCCCCTACCTTTTTCTAAATAAAAAACGTAATCCAAAAACAAAAATCGATGTGCACAACTTCAGTGTCTCTGTTATTCAAATTCGTTGGATTCCCATTCCCTGCTATCATAGTCTCAGAGCCTTTGTCTGGAAACCAAAGGCCCTAAAAATTTTTAAAAGGGGAAAAACTCGTTAACGGAAGAGGAATTTTAAAGTTTATGAAATGTTTTAGATAGTGTTTCGTAATGTCTATGAGCCCTGAAAATTTGAGCAAAAACCGTTCAGAAATGAGCAAGATATGAAGCCTCAAAGTTCGCGTCTAGGAAGAAAAAAGAAAAAAAGAAAAATAAGAATAATCTTACAAGCACAATAATAGTAAGGTCTTCCGTTGGAAACGGAAGACCTTAAAAAACCAACATTGCTAGGCTACATATAATACATTTGTAAAGTATTCATGTCAGTGCATACACAAATAATTCCCTTTTTTTCATTGATCTTGCAAAAAGTTGGACTCAGAATGTTTATCATTTTAATAAGCTCTCCATTTTTGGCCAGGATATGTATACAATTGCTTTTAGAGCTCGCAATGTAGATATTTTCACTGGAGTCAGTTTCAAGTTCAATTGGCTGTTTCAGGTTTGGAGTTTGATATTTCCAAACAAAGCATCCTTCATCGGTCATTGCTTTCACTGTGTGAAGTTTCCAGTCACTATATACAATCAGACCACTTTTTGTTGCAATGACGTTTAAGTTGTTTTCTCCATCGATATGATACATTTTAAATATGTGTCCCGTTGTGTTGATTTTTAAGATCCGTGTCCCACATGCAACATACAAATGTTTATTCCAGCTTGTAATGCCATATACTTTTTAACCTAGAGAAAGACTTCTAAGTTTCCGATAATCTACAGAAGAAAATACTTCTACACTTCTTAATTCGGTGTTTGTCACAAAAAGTTCTTCTTCGTATTGAATAGCATCATATGGTTTCTGCAGACCATCAATAACTCTAAAACATTCCCAATTGTCATTGTACAACAAACACGTGCCAATAATATTGAAATTAGGAATTAAAAACCTTCCTTCAGACAAGAATGAACTACAATAAACACATCCATCTTTGATTTTAATCTCATTAAACTTAGTTAACTCAATATTCCTGATGTTTAAGTTAAACACCTGAGAGGATGCAGAGAGACTGACATTAGCAACTTTTCCTAGCTTTGGGAGGTCAATCCATACTGGCTCTTTAACTTCAGATATATCAAAATGCAATTGTCTAAAGCTATTCTGTTTTACCTTTTGAAATTTTTCCTTCTCAATGACAAATTTTACCACTGCCTCTGTATTATTCCCTGTGTCTTTTGCATCCTCTATTCATGTCTTACAACTATCTACACACAAAATTCCGTCTACATTTTTATCGATCTCTCTTTGTAGCATTTCCCTAGTTTTCTTTAGAGTTAAAAACATTAAATCTACATGGTCTTTTTTCAACTTTTCCAAGTTTTTTATCAAACCCAAAAATTCTTCGGTTCTGGCAACTTTTTCATCTATTGCGTTTTCAAACTCTAAAATGTTTTGTTCTTGTTTAGTTTTGGCCGTTTGTAATTTTTCTTTCAAAGCATTTATCTCGTTAAACAGTAATTCTATCTGTCCGCTCTCTCGTAAGTAGTGTGCAGCATTGTATAATGTACCCACTCTCTCACACTTTCTATGCTCTGGACCTCCACACAGTCCACAGCATGGCTGTTCGTGATCATGACAGTACAGCTGTACATGTTCAAGTTGATGCTTAGGGCAACGATTTCCTTCTTTTGCACTTGGAACAATTTGCACTGAATTCATCTCGTCAACTGTAATTATACGGTGGTCTCGAGTTGCCAGATTTTTCTTATGATACTTTGAACATAACTTACATAAGTACTCGATGCATGACATGCAAAAATCTAAAGCCTCTTCTTTATCACCATCTCTCAAACAAGCTTCACACAGTTTTCTATTTGGTTGATTAACAATTTTCTGTAGAATGTCATTGATCGGGAAAGGTCTTGCCCACTCCTCAGGTTTTTCAGGGATTCCATCACATGGAATGTACACACGACATAGAGGACAATGAAACCCCAAACGAGGCTCCGTAGATTTGCACTGACTGACGATATAGGAAGATATACAATCGTGGCAAAACGAATGTTTACAAGGGATATATCTCGGTATTTTAAATTTTTCAAAGCAGATGGGGCAAACTGTCACATCATTAACTGTGTTGACTACCGCTTTGAAAGTCGCCATTTTTTTGTGTTTCACAGAATAAATGTGCAGTCACCTCTACTGGAAAAACTATGGAGACTGTCAACAACTTTCTTCGTTTTGTCTACAATGAACAACCGACAGCAATTCAGTTATAACCTCGTAATAGATATAAAGAAATTTAAATATTGTGTCTTTAAATTAAGCACTCTTACCTGTTGTTGAATGTACGTGGCCTGTTACAGGAAGTTTCTCGTACTATTATAAGGTGGATATTTCAGGACATAATTGTTTAACTTTAATTGATACTCTAAATTATATTCCGATAAAACTTTTATACATATATAGTTTATCAGCCTAATATGTCTTTTCCTCATCATATATTTCGATAAAAAAGATATTATACAGTAAAAATTGGTTATAACGAAGTTCTAGGGACTAATAGATTTACTTCGTTATATCTGTAATTCGTTATATCCGTATAGAAAATTCCTAAAAATAACTACATCGAATTCACTTTTTTAAATGTTTTCTTTCACCAGACTACAACTTTTGCTAATTGAAAAATCTTTTGATACCTTAAATAATCGGATTGTAAATAAAAGAATTTATGTAAAAAAAAAAATCATTCAAACAATGATGTTAAATGGTAGTGCAAACTTTTAAGCTGTAGAGAAATTCGTTCTGAAAGTGTTAAATTGTGTCATTATTTACCTCGTTGGGACTTAAAATCAGTCAGCTATATCCGTAAATTCGTTATATCCGAATTTGTTATAACCGTAAAATTTTGGAAAGATTTGTTAAGAATTTTACCCGGGACTCAAAACAACTTCGCTATTAACGAGATTTCGTTATATCAGTGTTCGGACTAAACGAGTTCTACTGTAACATGTATCTAATTATCTTTATTTGGTTTGACAGAAAAAAAATAATCAAAAACAAACTACATTGTTTTATTCCTTCGGTTTAACATGTACCCTATGTATTACCCAGAAGACGCCTTTAAAGTAGCATTAAAAAGGTGTGTAGTCACTCTGAAAAAAATGATAATTTGTGATTACTGTGATATGTCTAAATCGGCCATTTTAAATGTATTAACATTTAACATTAAGTTAATACAAGAGATATTTTGTTTGACTTGAAAGAGGAAAAACTTCCAACACATTCTATAAGTATTTTTATTAGTCAAGTCATCTGTTATTTTAATTCATTGTCTTAAGGTAATGAAATGAATGAAACGTTCGTTCAAATCTCTTGAATTGATCGAGTTGAAAGCATGAAAAACATGTAAATCTGACATTAGAATTGTTAGCATTCTAAATATATTTGAACTTGCTCAAAGGATGTAGCTCTAGATTTATATTAATAAAAAAAAACATGTGTTGTTAAGATTTTTTTTTTTTTTTTTTTTTTTGCTTCTGCATACATCTTAAATTTTCAAGGATACAGAGTGAGTTTAACAGTACTATGAAACAATTGCATCTACATTGCATATATAATGAACTTTAATTAAGGAAAAAAAATTAACATATTCGAACACATTTTTATTGAGAGAGAGAGAGAGAGAGAGAGAGAGAGAGAGAGAGAGAGAGAGAGGGCATTCTAGAGTGAGTTAATCACAGGGGTCCAATTTTCCCAGTCTGTATTGAACCTATCCATCTCAATTCTTTCCTTTGCACAGAATTGGAATACTTTATATATCTGTTTTAAATCATTTATAAGGGCATTTACTGTTAATTGGTTTTTCTGGCATCTACTTCTGTATATGTATTTTTTTATCATGATGAGTACAATATTTAACACTTTTGACTTCACCCCATTTAAATCACCAAAAATAAAAGTTTTCTTATCAAAATCTATTCTAGTGCCTTGAGAGTTGCACACTCTAACAAATTCTGCTAATAAATGCTGTACTTTTGGACATTCCCATAATAAGTGATATATTGTTTCCTCAACATTTTCACTAAAGGTACATAGATTAGTATCAATGTTACCAATTTTATACATAAAACTGTTTGTAGTTAATATATGATGGTTTATTCTGTACTGTAACCATTGAAATTTAGAATCTGAAGTAATAGTAAAAGGTAGCTGAAAGATTGAAATCCATTGTTTTTCTGTAATAACAAAATGTTTACTCCATTTTTCCTTTCCCAATGGTGTTACATTTGTTAAGGTTTTTTTGTTATTATTATTATTTAAATTTTATTTTTTATTAGGGCTTTCCGATTTTCGGTCGAAAAAATCTATTATTTTTGTCTGTTCTTATTATTATTCTCGACATGTTTTTCGTCAGCTTATTTTTTGTTTTTTAAAATAAAGAGGAATATTGAAATACTTATGCAACAACCTTCTAGTACATGTAATTCCTTGTCATGCGTAGGGTTTTGGACTTCCGGTTCCGGTACTTCCGGTTTTTTACAAGGAAAATAGTGAAAATTAAATGAAACGCAATATCGTTTCTACTTTTGAGTTAAAGCATCCAAATCTTAGAATTAGATGTACCATGTCTAGTTGTACAAAATCGTTAGCGTAGACCGTTTTTTCTATATTTTACCGCTTTAGAGATACTGGTAGTAGGCCTCAAACTTGACAAAAAGGGGGATGAAAAAAACAAAGAAATTGAAGTAATCTTTGAATTTTTATAAGACGCCTAGAAATTGTTTAGATAAAAAAAATAAACATATAATCTAAGTTTCAATCAAAACTAATAAATACTTCCGGGTTTATGAGTCGATAACGTCACTGGGAGTTTCAATGTTAAAATAACGCGTAGTTCGTTTTCTGAAACAGTTTTGAAGTTGTTTGTATATTTCATTCGTACAATAACACACACAATGCGCTGACCGGAAAAGGTTTTGGGTAGACAATTCCAAAACATAAGGGATCTGGAGGGGTCAACGTTCAAAACAGCTCTTTATCTGTCACTTTTTCATTTTTCATCCAAATTCAAAACTCTTTTCGGTTTATAGTTCAGAGTAGTGAGTACAATTTCAAAACAATCGTGGTAAAAATTATGCTCACAAGAAAGATATCTCGGTGCTTTGATCTTTTCATGGCAAATTAAACACATTTTATTATCATCAACTGTAATACTTTCAGGTTATGAGGTGGCCATTTTGGAACTTCAGTTGTGTTAAAGGGTTTGTTAATTTAAAGCAAAGATTGGGCAGAAACGTCTATTTAATTCTTTTATTTAGTCTCTACAATATACAGATAATCTACAATCAAGAATCTTACTATCACATTAAACCTTGATAAACATTTAAAAATCATATTATCAAAAAAGAAATTCTTATTGAAAAAAATGTTTTATTATTTATACATACCTGTTGTGGAGAAAGTCCTCTAAAATTGGCATGGTTACGGGTAAACAAGAAGTTAATAGGGTGAACATGTTGTGTCATATTTAAGAAACATTTTTTTGTCATGTATGGCGTACTAAAAAATATTTTAAAATATTTATTTGTCTACCACGAAACTCTCTTTTGTGTTTTTTCCACTGTTCTCTTTAATTTAGTAATTGATGAACTGACGTGAATCAATCAACTTTTATTTATAATACGGAAGTCTCTCTGGATACATTCGGTTTCAGCTATTTCGTTTTGATGCATATTTTTAAATTTTGATATTATGACAATACATCAAATTTTACAATTCGCTGTAAATGTAGTATATGATAAGATGAATCTGCGAAATTCACGAAAATTTATCTAAAATGATATTCATAATTTCACTCAAAATGCCCGTATATTAACATTTACTTAAAATTATCATTTTTCAATCATATATTTTCTATCCCTAAGAAGGTCAAAACTGTGGTTGGAGATACCGTTTTTTCTTCTTTTATTGGAAGGTTGATGTCCTGGGCTAAAGTTCGAAACGATTGCAAGGCTTGAGCGCATTCCAGGGAATTGGGAGAACCTACAAATAGAAAGTCATCTAGGATATGGATGCAATATTGGACGTTAAACTTGTTTTCCAAAATCCACTGGAGGGAGGAGCTAAATTTTTCAAATAAATTACAAGAGTAGCTAAGTCCGAAAGGTAATGTTTTATCAAAGTAGAATTCATTGTGAATCTGGAAACCTAAAAGCTCGAAGTCATCTGGATGGATAGGAACTTGCTTGTAGGCGTTTTCCAGGTCAGTTTTTGCTAGAAGGGCGCCAACGCCCACTTTTTTTTATAGCTAGAATAGCGTCATGAATAGACTGGTACTGTACTGTACAGAGATCATGTGGTATACCATCATTTATTGATGATCCGTCTGGATAGGATAAATGGTGGATGAGTCTGAATTCGTCAAGTTTCTTCTTAGGAACCAGTCCCAGGGGTGATACTTGAATATTTTTGAAAGGTGGATTCTGAAACGGTCCCATCACCCTGCCAGATAAAATTTCTTCATTAATCCTGTTCAAAAGAATGTGTTGTTTATCTTTTATAGATGAAAGGTTTTTTGAAAAACGAAACTGGCGTTGACCCTGAAAAGGAATTCGAAAGCCCTCAGAAAAACCGGAAACTAAAAATTGGACTTGGTTGCTGTCATAGCCGGTAAGATAATCCAGAAGTGTAGATGCCCGAATAGGTGTAACTATGGATCTAATTAAACTACTTGGGGGCATTGGTTGTTCTTTTGGCTCCGTCATGATTGTTAGGTTTGGAATTGATGATGTGAGGGCTCTGCTTTTGTCGACACAGTAGTCTGCTGTGTTTTCCTGAACAGTACTGGCAGACGTGAGGGAAGGGGCAGGAATTCCCTTTGCCGCATATGCCTTTATTGTTAAACGAGAAACAGTACTTGGGCTTTTGTTGTGGTGAACGAAAGGGCTGCTTCCTGATTTTTTGTTTGTTCTCTATGTCCTTCGCCAGAGCGTCTTGGAAGAGTTCTGAATTTTTTTGGTTCCATGGGCACATGTCAGGAGCATATTGGCGCCACTGTCTGAATTTTTCGTCGTAGTCAAGCGCTGCATCGTCGCCGCAAGTCTTGGCAATTCCTTGAATTATCTGTGCGTAAGTCATCAGATTGCTAACTTCAGTAGGATGATTTGAACAATATATTGCAACAAACACATGAAATGCCTGAAGCCAAGTTGTTATGCTTTTAATCTGTCCAGTTTCGGTGGTTCTAACAAAAACTAATTGCCCATCTTTCTCAATTGACTTGAATTTTTCATCCTGGTCAAAGGGTGACTTTGGCAGGAGGGTTGCAAATTTAACAAATTCATTTGCCAAAATTTTTGCCTTTATCTTATGATCCAGACCTAGGCCGACTGGTCGTGCAACCCCAGGCTCATATGATTGGGAGGAGGTAGATATACCTGTGTCATTGGAAGTTCCTGTAATCATTTGCAAAGACGATGAGTTGAACTCTTGATTTTCCTGAGAAGATTGTGGCTGAGGTTGAGAGATTGACGGTCCAGAAATTACATCTCGGATAGTTTCCCTGATAGTTGGGAGGATGGCAGCTACACATCTTTCGACCAGATCCTGTGTAGTAGTATCGTTTCCGTTGAGCGGGGTTCCCGTGTTATTAGCTGCCTTCCTTTTCCTTGGACGAGAAGCCATCCTAAAAAAGTGTGATATAAATGAATCAGTATAAGAAGCAATAATAACAAGTAGGTCATTTATTTGACAGCCAGAGCTGTATATATATTTAATTAAATACAGCCAGTGCTGAATTAATATAGGATACCAGCCAGAGCTGTATTGATATTGTTTGGCAGCCAGTGCTGTAGACTTAATAATAGTTGACAGCCAGTGCTGTATACTTAATACTGTTGACAGCCAGTGCTGTATATTAAATAACATTGTTGACAGCCAGTGCTGTATACTAAAAAATATTGTTGACAGCCAGTGCTGTATACTTAATAATATTGTTGACAGCCAGTGCTGTATAATTAATAATATTGTTGGCAGCCAGTGCTGTATACTTAATAGTATTGTTGACAGCCAGTGATGTGTTATTCTTCTTTGACAGCCAGTGCTGTACTATCATACATGTTAATGGTTGACAGCCATTGCAATTAAAAATGTGGACAGCCAGTGCTGTGTCAATACGTTTGACGACCAGTGCGAAATTAAAATGATCTAGAGATTATTGTACAACAATGATGTTCGACAGTTAAGGAGGCCGAGAATAAATTTGGCATAACAAAGATAACTGAAGATATATAGTGGCTGACAACAACCCAAGGTCTACAAAATAACATGCTCAGACATGCTAGTATATGCCTAAGAGGTTAATAAATAGATAAACCAGCATCAAACCCTTATACAATAAATGATATCAAAAGAACAATAAGATGACTATAGCCAGAAGCACCTGTCATCATGGCTATACCCCTTCCTTTCTGTGATGCAAAAGGATCCCCCTAATTTCCCGAAAATACTTTTCTTGTCCTATCCTGTTCAGATGTACCCCATCAGAGTATATATTGTCTCTGCTGTTGGTAAATCCACGCAATTTCCAGTATTGAATGTTTGCAGTAGCACAATGAAGTTTTAACAGTTGGTTGGCTTGGATTACTCTACTATTGTACAATTCATAACTTATGTATCTTGTAGACATGCGGGGAATGAATTTTAAGAGTGTTATATTGCGAATCTGGAAAGATTGACGAACGTAAGTTAGAAACGCCACCAGTTTAAGCACCATAAGCTCTGTGCAGTCATCAATTTTATCCAGGTCGTTTCCTCCGATGTGCACGATCAAGAAGGCGGGACGGTATTGCTGAACTACACTTAAAAACTGATCAAGATGCTGTGAATTTAACACTGAGCCGCCTCGAATACCGTAGAAATGAACACTATCCAGACTTTGAACGTTAAAGACCTCTGATGAACTTCGGGTATTCCCAATGAAGTCGCCAAAGCGCACTACCTGCGAGTCTCCCAGACAGAGCGTAGACATAACAAAGTCACGTGATGTCTGTAAACACTGAACTGAAATCGAGTTAAATAACACACATTCCTACGGAAATCACAATAAAATTTTAACAATCGTCATCCTTAGTCACTAATCAAGAAATTAAACTGTTCTGTTGAAGGAAGCATGCTGAAAGTAATGCTTTACGGTTTTCTCGCCGAGAAGGCCAAATGTTCCATCGTGCACAGTGACACTTATAGCGTAATCGAATGATTCTACATAACACACGGATAATTACCTCAATTGATTGAGAGTCACTGCTACGATGTTTCATGGAGCTCTGGGCACAATCAGGTCGCGATCCTGACCACTATATTCGAAACCTTCTTAAAGCCAATTTGTAAACAAACGTTCTCGTCCGCAGTAAAAAATGGAGACTGACGCTATCTAGCTGCGCATGCGCGTGGCAGTAGATGTAGGGGCCCCATATGGGCTAATCAAAATACATATAAAACAGATGCATAACAGCTGTACACAAGTCTCCAAGGGCATAAACAATAGCAGCAAAAATACATACATAGCTATCAGTTTCTATAAATGTTTTTATAAATAAAAAATGTTTTTCTGATCGATAGTTCATGATTATTTTCATTGCAGTTTTTATTCATTGTATAGCTTTTACCCAAATTGTCACTAAAAACTTTTGAATAATTTACGCTGATACATTAAAATACTTTTAATTGTTTTTCTTTTTAAAAATCCATTGTGCAGATATCAGAGTTCATAAAACTTTATTTAAAGGAAAAATTAAAAACTACATATATGCTTAGATTTTTTTTACATTTTATGATTAAACTCATTCATTAAACCCAATTCTTTGTTTTAATAAATATAAGATTTGTAATGTCGGCAAATTATACAGCATCAACCATAAAACTTATTCGGAAAACTAAAGTCTATAAAAACTTGTAAATATGTTAATGAATGCATTTTGTTTTAATTTCATGCATGTTGCTTCTTTATTTTAGTTTAACATTATAACTATTGACTGTTGCTACTTCATTGGAATTGGTACCTAACGATGCAAATGCATAATCATACATGCATCTCTTGAAAGAAAATGCAAAGATCCCAGGTTTAATAATTTTCGTTTTATCCATTTTATAAATTTATGAAATAATTTGTTTTTCGTAAACACAAAATAAAAACGTTATCTTATTCATCTTGTTTAAGAGTTTGCAAATATTTTTATATTATTCTCGCCTTGTTTATGACATTGATCTCCCATTCATTACGTTCAGAAGAAAGTAATCTTGTATTAGAAAACGTTAAAAATACCATTGCGGCATCGTACTACAAGATTTTTTATGTTGTTGATGTTAGAACGTTTTCAATCTGATTTATCAATTTTTATGTAAGTTTAATTGAAGTTAATTTCCTTTGAAAGAAGTCATTTAAGGTCCTAAAGTCATCAGTTTGCCGTACCTAACTTTACCATTCATTTTTATAATTACAACACCAAACAGATTTATTGAACAAAAAGGAGAGCGTATAAAACTTAATTATTTCAACTGTTTAATTAAACATGGTATAAAAATTGGTATCTTGTGAATTAATTACACTGAAAGCTTACTTGATAAAGTACACAATGACCTTCTATTGTTTTCTGATACTAGCTAGATATCTTTTCCTAACCTCTATTTAGTATATGTCACTGATAAATTGTATATGCATGTGGAAAGATAAATAAATGTATGTTCCTTATTTTCAGTTGCAGGAATGCGTTTACAACACATTTTTTCCGTTAATGTATGTTGATTCTTTTATTAGACATTATGACGATTGAACGTAACCGGTTCAATGCTATTTAACGAAGTAGAACCCGAAAAAGATCTCCTGCAGTTCACCCATCATGCATTGATTTTAGAATGATTTTTTTAATTGAGGCTGAAGAGTAAAATTTTTAATTTATTCCGTTTATCTTGTTTAAAAGGGTGTAACTTCTTATCAACCATTCATGCTTTGTAGACGGCATGGATCTTTAATCCAAAACGTTCAGAATAATGTGTGTTTAAAAGGACTGTGTATGACGAAACCACTCTGACCTTAGAATTTCAATTGAAGTTGATTCTTTATAAAGTCTCCCTCGTCAAGAGACATTCAAAGTCTTTAACTACCAAAGTCAAAATAATGATATGTAAAAAAAAAACTTGGTTGTTTAACCAACTATTCTTTATCAATAATTTTATCTGTCTTTTAAAAAAAATGTGGATGTTCATTTTGTTTATATGCAATGAAACTTCAAAATGGATTGATCTTGCATTATTTGAATCAAAAAATGCTAGTGTAGTAAGACATTCAGTGAAAAATTATAATTCAAAAGACATAGTGTTCGGTTTCGTCACGGAAGCTAATAAATGAACATGATGCTTCTAATTATATCAAAATATTTTACTAAGAAGAGACCAATATCTCACTACGTAGGAAGCTTTATGCTCTTTTTTCATAAACATTCAATATAAAACCTTTAAATTCATGCTTTTAATTTCAAGGTTCAAAACAAATGGTTATATAAAGACATTCTATCTTTTTTCAAAATCTTTCAATGTAAAGCCTTCATATTCATCCGTTTATAATATGACATTTGGCACACGGCGGGTGTGACCGGTATGCAGAAGATGCTTACTCCTCCATGGCTACTGATCCTACCTCTATCTCGGAGGTCCGTGTTGCTCTGCTTTGAATTTGTATTTCATTTTATGGATTTTTGAGATGGTTGACGGTTTGTTATTGTCATTTTTTCATAATACAAATGGTTATATAAAGATATTCTATTTAGACATTTGAATGCGTTAAGACAGAGGTGACCTTCCAAAATATAAACATTGACGTCTGTTGCTAACAACATGCAGAAGGTATATAAAAATATTTGTCTTGAGTTAATGTTGATGGAAGTTTATCTCATTCGTTTGACTAATGTTTGAATGATGGACTTGAATTAATGATATTTTGGGGGGTTTTATGCAATCAGAGGATATCAAGAAATATTTCAGTGCTTTCTTTTATTTTTGTTACTTTCGGTTTAAAAATTAACAAAAAATAATGACGGCTTCATTGGATTACACTTGCACATCATCTGATGGTGGAGAGTGTTTAATTTGTTACGATCATTTCAAAGCTCCGAGGTATCTACCCTGTAAACATTCATTCTGTCACGATTGTTTATATACTTATATTGCCAGTCACTGCAATTCTACGGAGTCTCGTTTGGGTTTTCGTTGTCCAATTTGCCGTGCATACGTTCCTAACACAAAAGCTACTGACAATCCAGAAGAATGGGCAACATGTTTTCCTGAGAATTTTGTTTTAGAAAAATATGCACACAGTTCTAATCAACGATTCTGTGAAGGTTGTCTACGTGAGAGCGAAGAAGAATACGCAACACACTTTTGTATTAATTGCAACGAAAAGATGTGCAAGAACTGCACAAAGTACCACAGCAGAGGACAATTAACACGTAACCATCAAGTATATATATTAAGTGAAATAACGTGTAAAGATTTAGTTCCTTATCAAATAAACGGGGAATTTTGTGCTCTTCATCAGGGTTTACCCATTACGTTATTCTGTCAAGATCATGAAGAACCTTGTTGCGCAACATGTGCAAGTACTTCACACAGAAAATGTCAACGTGTTGCATCAATAGAAGAAACAGCAAAAAGTACAAGAACATATTTTGAAGAAGAGTTCTTGAGATTATTCAAAACAAACTTTTAAATGCCAAATATGGTCAAGAGAAGACTGTTGCTGAAATGAAAAATAGAACGGATACAATTTCTGAAGAAACTGAAAGGGCGTTCGATGAAGGTGTCAAACATTTGCAGTTTCTCAAAAACCAATTTCTGAATAACATGACAATCAATGTAAAAAAGAACGGGGCAACATTTGTCAAAAATATCAACACATTACTTGATGGTATTCAATGCGCTAGATACTGTGAAAAAAGTATTGAAAAATCAATAGGATTGGAAAATGATACAAAATTAGCAGTTACTTATCATGAAGCTAAGAAATGTTTCAATCGACTAAAACGGTACAATTTTAGTCTGATGCATGTCAACATTAAGGAGAAAACCCACGACATTTTGGAGAAAATAATGAAGCTGACTTCTTAATTTGATGTTATTTTTTTAGAAACTGCAACCAATGTCAAGTCTTGTTTAGAGCAAATGCGTTTGCGTTTTATATCTGACTATGTTCTTGAAGAGGGGTTTATTCGAGACGGGGCATTTATATCATCTTGGGAGTTCATACTTTCGATCCTTAAATATGATCCCAAATGTTATTTTAAAGGTCAATGTCTTATTTTTGACAAGTGCGGAAAATATTTGAAAGCTAAGAGATTTATTTCAGAACCCTTTGGGATTTTTTTCGACAGATGGAATATTATAATAGTATTTCCATCTAAAAAATATATGCAATTATTTTCATCGTTTTCGTCTCCTTTGGTTGGATCAAAACCCAAAAAACTGTCCGAGGAGTCTTATTGTATTACACGTCTATATGAACTTTTATATGTGGCATGTGGTAATAAAATAATAAAGAAAACTACTATGGAAACAGCTATGCAACGTTTGACACTGGACCGTCGGTGAAGTACATCACGAGTACATCATCAAACATAATATACAGCAATAGGAGGACCAACGAAGTGGTCGCAATGGACGGTCGGGGTACCACCGTGTGGAGATACAGCAGTCCCGGTCTTCTGTCTCCCTGTGGATTGAGTGTGGACGGAGAGGACAATATCTATGTGGCGGGAAAAGAGAGCGACAACGTCCACGTGTTGACCAAGGACGGACAGTTTGTCCGTGTGTTCGAGGACATCACCAGACCAGACTTTATGAAAGTGGACAAGGAGAGAAAGCTGTGTTTTGTGGGCAGCATGAGGAAGTATCTCAGGGTGTATGAAATGTTGTAGTTTAAGAATGATGAGAGTTTCCTGATAGTTTTCTGAAATCAGAATACTACCAATGCTACATAACGTTATCGTATAATAATCATATGATGAAATAAACAGTTTAATTGGTTTTGCCAGAAAGCGAAAAATAATGTTGTAAATGCTAACACTTTTCAATTTCATTATTTGCATTATTGACATGTACACGTTATACTTGAGAAAGCGTAAGTGAGATAAATCATGTTTTAGAGACAAAAAATGAGTTAGTATGGGAGAAAGAGATGGTTTTAATATGAAACGGTTACCTTTACTAGTT
The DNA here is from genome assembly GCA_016163765.1 of Magallana hongkongensis. Lineage (NCBI taxonomy): Eukaryota > Metazoa > Mollusca > Bivalvia > Ostreida > Ostreidae > Magallana > Magallana hongkongensis. The sequence continues at coordinate 84,792,349 of WFKH01011926.1, read as the reverse complement.
ATATGCACTAACTTTAAGATGCCAATGTCGTTTATCAAATTATATAAATGAACCATTGCGTTTGTAACATTATGCGGAATACCAGCAATATCTTTGTGCTATTTTATGAAGCTTGACATTTTTATTAAAATAAACTTAGACAAACACAAAAAAATATTCAGTCTTGAAATATAAAAGGTCATCTTTATGGACACTTAGTAATGACTGATTCGTGGTAAGTTACATCAAACCAAGCGACAGTTGAGTCCTACTCATGTATCAATGTAAGCCATTGCAAAATACATGATGACACAGTAATAGCATTTATTAAATGAGAACACCGCTCGTAAATAGGCACTGCCACACAGGTATGTAAATCCTATGATTTCGTTAAACCGGATTGCACACCTGAAACTCGTGGCCGATGTGTAGTATTCGTTTTGTAGTCTTTGGATTTTATGCATTTATTTCTTATTCATGTGCATATTCTGTTTGTAAATAATGCATTGACAAATTTATTTGATGTTAGTATTCTTCTGGACATGTACCCTTGTTTTTGCTTCTTATCAACTGACTAAATACTATAAACCAACTTTTATTGGCATGCAAGAAATTTTCTTAAGGTTCCCGATAGCCTCGTCATTACATGAATGTTATTTGCCGCAAACCAGTCCTTGTTGTTTGATTGTTATAACAAAACGGGTCTGGATAAGGCTTGGTCGCGAACATTGGTAATCGCGAACCAGTTTTTTGGAAGTAAATAAAAAAATAAAGTTGCCGCAAATAAAAGTTATTTTAAGGTATGATCTTGGTAAAAAGTTATTTGATGTTAGTATTCTTCTGGATTGTATTCCTTTCTCATTCCATGGATACTACAAATAGCTTGGATTTTACACCAAATAATGTAGCAGGTTAGTGCCGTATTGGTTTTTATCAGTACTTCGCGTTGTGTTTATTTTTGTTTTGAGACTGAATTTGAATTTGACCTCTACATTAAGAATTAAACTTTACTAATTATAAATAAGGTATGAAAACGACTTTACTCTTAATATAGATAAACCAGATATAATAAACCAAAACTCAAAGTAAATAAAAACCAAGATTAGCAACCCTTTATAAATTTATTATAACAAAATAAGAACAGTACTCAAAATCCCCCAACCCTAAAACCTAACTTTAACAGGGACCTCAAATAGACAGACGAGACGGGGACTCAGGAGAAAAGTAGCTAGCGAAACCAGCTGTCTCCCTCCCTCTATCCGGAGAAAAGTAGCTAGCAAAACCAGCTGTCTCCCTCCCTCTATCCGGAGAAAAGTAGCTAGCAAAACCAGCTGTCTCCCTATGATTATGATAAATTAAGTTCTTCTTTTAAAGGGGTATGGTTACGATTTTGTCAAAAATTATTTTTCCAATACCTCAGGCATTTTTAAGATTTAAAGATTTTACAATTCTTTGCTATGTAGACAAAGCTTTTGTTTACATTTTGATTGTTGAATTAGATAAAAATTTTAGACCTAAAATGAATGTGTTAAGCATTAAGAACTGTTTATTTATGCTTAAAATGATTAAGAAGATAGACGAATCACCTTGAAAAAGATTTTTTAGTGGTATATTGAACCTATGTAAACAAAAACAGGGCAAGAGCCTTGTTTACATAACAAAGAATTGTGAGCTCTGTGTCTTGCTTATAACTCTACGACTGACTCTCAAATTTCATTCGATGAAAAAATGACAAAAACAAACCGTCAATCATCTCAAAAATCCAGAAAACGAAATACAAATTCAAAGCAGAGCAACACGGACCTCCAAAAAGATAGAGGTAGGATCAGGTGCCATGGAGGAGTTAGCATCCTCTGCCGACCGGTCACACCCGCCGTGCGCCCAATGTCATATCGGTAAAAATGTCATTATTCAGAAAAATATCGTAATTTGTGGAAACTATCATGATCGGGAAAAACGGCGAAAAATCTGTGTACAATTCGGTATTCAATCAACAGTCGAGAGCAGAGCAATCATTAGAAATCCATTCTTGAAGCATTGTAAATGATAATAGAATTTGACCAAAATCGTGACCATGCCCCTTTAAGTCGACATTCTTCAAATAGTTCTTGTTTTATTTGTGAATTTGGAAAGAAGCTGTCGCATTTAAAAACAATTATAAGGCATTTCATTTTTAATGCAGTTTATAAACCGATACATACAGGGTGTGTAACATGGGACCTTTATAAAGATGGTCTATCTAATGTGTAAAATTGCGACTCGCAGTATGCCTTAAGCGACAAGGCGTCGCTAGGTTAGCATATACCAAAGATAGATACAAGTTACTTACCAATATGTAAGATGATTAAACCAATGAAAATAAATCTTGTTTGATTTGTTGGATGGTCTAACTCGTAGTTTACATAGTACCTGCAGTAAACACTTCGTCGGTCAGGAAAATTGTAGGGAACTGACCGTGAATATGCAGGTAAGTTTTTCTTTTATTCAAATCAAACATTTTGTTGACAACATTTGTTGTAAATAGTTATCATTGTTTGTTAAATTGAAACAACTTAAGAATAAACAAAACTAGATGCTGTCATTAGACAGTAATACCCGCACCAAGTGTTTGCCCCTAAATAACACTGTTTTGTACCAGTTTTAGTAAAAACGAAGAATACGTGCAATTTCCGGTAATTTTTAAAAATTACAATTTCATAAATTGAGATTCCATCCCATAATACACATAGCGGCTCTTTATGTACAATTTGGGGTTGAACTTTCTGCATGTGAATTTTAAGTTAATCAAAAATCTTAGCATTTCATGTCATAGAAAGAATGGTCTATATAATTATTACAAACAAAATTAAATTATGCCCCTCCCCTCGACGGTTGCAGGCTTTAGATTTGCTTCTGTGTGCCAACATCATCGTGTGCACGGATTTAGAGAAGGGGTGGGAGTGAGAGGTCTAGACCCTCCTCCCCCCCTTGAAAATTCATTTATATTACCGTAATATAGTAAATTTACCAAAAATACACCTCGGACCCCAATCCCCCCAACTCCCTTCCCCTGCAAACACAATTACATGTATTACTCTGACCCCCTCCCCACCCACACACACACACACACACACACACGCACACACTCCTCAGGGATAAATAAACATCAGAATATTTTG
>WFKH01011926.1:84736737-84773729 GCA_016163765.1 Magallana hongkongensis | reverse complement strand
AAAAAAAAAAAGACTTTCATCAATACCACCTTTACATTGAAAATCACAACTCTCTATATTGTCTAGATATTGGCTACTGACTGACTGAATAGTTTCTTTAACTTTTACCACATATTCTTTGTCCGACAAAAGAGTATTGTTAAACTTCCAAAGCCCAAACCCTTTGGTGAAAGGATTAAATTTTAACTCAAGCAAAACAATGGAGTGATCCGACCGGTAACCCGGTTTAATAGAACAGTTTTCAACTAAATTTGACAGACTATTAGAAATAAGAAAAATATCAAGACGGCCTTGTTTGAATGGATTTTTCTTGCGCCACGTGTAGACTTTTTTTTTATCTGGATTTAGAACTCTATAATAATCGATAAGTTGCAAATCTTCCATAATTTCTAAAACTTTACTACGAGCCTTAGGGTTATTAATTTCAGTGTAATTAAAAGTATCAAGCGAAGGATTTAGAGTTAGATTAAAATCACCACATAGTATGAAATAATCATTGTCAAATTCTAAAAAAATATCTCTTATATTTTCATAAAAACTAGGGGTGTCTAGGGGTGTCCATATTAGGCCCATATATATTTATAAGTGTTACCTTGTTTTCTTCAATGATTAGATCCAATGCAAGTATGTTACCATATGTGTCCTTTTTTTCTCTGAGGACTTTGAATTCAAAACTGTTGTTAAAAAGTATGCAAACACCTCTTGAATTTGACAAGTATGAATTAAAAAAACATTTATATCCCCACTGAGATTCAATGAACGGTTCATGCTCAGGTATGAAATGTGTATCTTGAAAACAAATTATAGAATATTTTTTTTGTTTGTAGTAATTAATAACATCTTTACGTTTACTTAGAGTTGCAAGCCCCTGACAGTTCACCGTAGCTATTGTAATACTATCTGACTGTGGCATTGTGAAAAATAATGTAAAGAAACAGTACAAAAAAACATCATAGAGAATAACTTAGATTTAAGCAAGTACCCACTTACCAGCCCATTATTTGACATACACACAGACATACATAAACATTCACACATCAAGGCACACGTAACGTTCATTTATTTGGTATGGCGATCCAGATCAGTTAACTGTTCTTTGTCCTCGATCCCGATTACAAGAGGTTATTAATAAATTAATCGGAAACGAGCAAGCTTACATTAAAGGTAGATATAGTGGCGTTAATGCGAGATTAATTATGGACATATATAAACAGAAAATAATAATGACGGAATTCTATAATTTCTAGACTTTGAACAAGCTTTCGACTCTGTTGAGTGGAATTTTCTCTTTGATGTATTAAAAGAATTAAACTTCGGGGATAATTTTATAAACTGGGTTAAGATTTTGTATACAAATCCAGTTTTTAAAGTGAAAAATAATGGATGGATATCCAAATCATGTAAAATGACAAGAGGAATAAGACAGGGATGTCCAATTTCAGCAATGCGTTACATTTTTAGAACAGAAATTGGAGCATTAAAATTAAAGAGCAATAATACGAATGGTTTTCAATTTAAAGATATGCACAAAGAGATTAAATATTCGCAATAGGTAGACGATATAACTCTAACTTTAAAAAACACCTCATCAAAAAAAGCATTACAATCTGTTGAATTATTCTGCTGTCATGCAAGATCAAAAATTAATTTGAATAAATCCCAATGTATACTTATGGGAAAATTAAAAGATAAACATGAAATTATGGAAGGAGTAAAAGAAACAAACAGTGCAGTACAATGCTTAGGAATTTACCTCGGTCATGACAAAAATTAATGTAATGGGTTAAATGAGATAAAAACTTACAATGACATGACATTATAAAAAAATGTTTTGTTAACATTTCTTAGAAATGTGTTGAAAAAATGTTATTGTAACGTAACAAAAACCACTGATTTACGTTGTAATAACGTTTTAAAAAATGTTTGGGAACATTTTCTATAACGTTTTTAAAACGTTGTGAAAACATTGTTGTGTTAAATGCGTTAAATATTGCGGAAAAATGAAGCTGCACTGGCGTAGAAATCTAATGAACTGTACTTGTTACTTTACCATAAATAATACATAATACCATTTTATATAGCTTTATTATTTAAAAACAACAATTGATTCACAAAGCGTATGCAGAGCTTGCTGAACTATATTTTATCGCGATGTCTTTACAAATGCATCAGCAGCAAATAGCCTATGTCTATACAAGAGTGCGATCAGAAATCTGTGAAGGTGTTGCATTACCATTCCGTAATTAAAAAAAGAAAAGAAAAGAAATATCCAATTATACACAATAAATAATTAACATTTTCTCGCAGAGGAGATTGTGTCACAATTAACGAACAATAATCATTTGTTGTGATTAAGACGATTTGCAAATAAACTACAAAATGCCTTCACCAGAGTAACTGCGTACACCTTTGGTATTTCAACACTTTTGAAGCGATGTCCGTAAGCTATAATTTAATGTTAACTGATAAGTAATTATTGTGAAATTAATTAAAAACAAACTTTTATTTTCGGTAAACCAGCCCAAATTAGCAAAAATGAGAGTAAGGTGGTGGACACGCTTTGGCGGATGACTATAAATCACGTAATGGCGGAAAGTGTAGGACGAGTTCATCATGCATCGCGGACAGATAGCTTTGATCGAATAGTTTTTTTAAGTACAAACACAAAAAAGTTAATAAAAAAATGAGACAATTTGCCCCCCTGCCCCAATTGTTTTTCCAAAAAGTTAATTGTGATAAATATCATATTGAAATTTGACCTAAATAACAAGGTTTAAAAAAAGATGCGACGCACTATACACAGACTCCCTGGTTTGAATTAGGATTAAAAAAGTATATTTTAATTTTTCCAGTCAGCTGCAACAAAAGAATTAAGGCCACACACATGTATATACAAGCAATTATAGTTTAGATTGTGATCCCTGCCCGCTTCTTTAAACCCACGATGCTGTTCCTTTTTAATTTTGAATTTAAAGTTTACGTTAAGAAGACAACGAAGAAAAAATCGGACACAGTTTATACAAAAATGATTTTTTAAAAATTCTGGTTCAACATATTGGGCATTATATTAATGTGAAAAGTGTTAATTCCCGCGCTTGCGCGGGATATCATCTAGTAGATCTATATTTCGAAGAGCAATTGTGTGAAGAGTACCTGACTATAGTAATTTATCTTAAATAAATAATAAAAACTTATCGAATATATAGTTTTGACTGCGAACCGGTATTTTAGAGCTTAAGATTCGATAGATTGATAATTCGAGTAATTATTCCTAAAAATAGAACTATGAAGTGACAGACACATAAACACACTCCCTAAGATCTGAATGCTCGGTAATGCTAAAAATATATGCAACATGTTGTTTATACGCCCCTTAAGATTTTCTTTCTGTCAAGTAAAGAAAACAAATCTCAAAATTTTAATTCATCAGTTCTAAGAATATCAAAAATGAAAAAGAAGAGCTTAAAATTCTGAACATAATTTGATTCAGTCAAATAAACTGTTACTGCTCTAATATTTTTGTTGTTTTTCAAATTCAGAATTTAAAATAAATGTATGATATTTTTCTAATCTTAAAACCCAAACTCGGAACATTGTTTTAATATCATGCATGTGTGTCTTTACGTTACCATTCACCGGTATTTGTATACCTGTAGTAAATTAATTATGAATTGTATCATTGCTTTATATGTATGAGGACAATTCAATACAATAATGCATAATAATTATTAAACTGGACAATGCTTCCTCATAAAAGTTAAAAGTGTCAAAGGACCGGACTAATTTCCCCTCCTAAAAATCAACTCTCTTTGTTGTTGTTTTTTTTTTCTTTTTTGTTAGAGTGATGTCTTCACTGGACTGTTTAATTACAAGAGTTTGAATTCTTGCCGTACATGAATGACGAAAACTGATATACAGTATCTCCTATTGTGCAAGATATATATTTACAAGTACATATATTTATCTAAAAGCGTATCTATTTTACTAACTTCATTTAAACAATGCATTATAACGAATCAACGTTATTTATAATAATAAAAACTAGTTACCTTTCAGAGCTTCCTGTCGGGATAAATATTTGAACACATATATCTTGTTATTATCCCATGATCCGACTAAGAGACGATGGGTGCCGACATCATAGCTGAGGATGTGTGGTGAGAATATCCCTGAAGGTCTTATAAGAAGATGCGACAAAAACTGACCGCATTCGTCTAACATTTGCACTGTGTGTGTTAGATAATCACACACCAAGATGTGTGACAGCGCGTCAGTACATATTCCACAGGGCCATAGTCCTGATCCAAACGGATGTCCTGTGTAGAAATAATGCTGTACTCCTCCACATTTCGTCACAACAACAGTTCCAGAATAAATATCAAAGTCAGACACCACGACATCCCCATTGTTGTTTTCTGTTATAAAGATGGGTCCACGATATAAATTGTGTCCTTTGTTGTCGTGTTGCATGGTTTGTATCAGCTTTCCAGCCTGGTTGTACCGAGATATCTTGCCGGTTTTTTGATTTTCATCACGAATATCTAATAGAAAAGCTGCGGTGGACATTCCGACCAATATATCCCCTGTAGACGGAGACCAGCATACACAAAGTGGTGTCCATGTAGAGTCTGTTCTCTCTATAAATTGTGTGCTTCTTATCAAATACTTTGACAGTTTTCTGATGTTATAATTGCTGTCTATATAAATCAAATCACCCTCACCGTTCAGAGTGTGTAATCCACTATTGTTTAAACTATTGCATAAATCATTCCGTTGATATAGAAAGTCCCCTTTTGTGTTTGTCAAGATGAGATTCTGTTGTCGTTCACTCACCCAGACCCGGTTCGGCGTCAAAAATGAAACGTGTACAAAACCAAACACATTTTTTATTGTAAACGATTTATGTACCTCAGGACAAGGCATCAGTTTAAGAAGATGCTTGTTTCGTTCATGCCGTTTTCCTCTCTCTGTGATTTGGAAGGCACATAGAGATTGCCATCACATCCTTCCTGTTGAGTGCCGCAGTCGTGGAAAGACGGTTTGTGTGGTTGGTCAGATGAGGACTATTTTGTATCATGTGTACAATACTTTTGTTTCTTAAGAATTGTACTGGACTGAATGTTGACTGTTCAAATATGTCTTCATACATCTGTATGTTTGCAATGTGCATATTCATCTTTCTGGATTGTTTTATACATCTGTGTTTAAAATTCACATGACGTGAGCCCTTGTCAAGGTAATTTTTCAGTCTTAAAGCCTTATTAGACACATCTGTTTGATAGAGGGAACATTTTCTAATACATATTTTTACACCAGATTTGATTTCCGTATAAAGAAAATGTCTGTAAAGAAGAATATCTCTCCTGATGGTGTGAATTATTTGTCTTTGAGGTGGTAGCTTTTTATTTCTGAGCTTCATTATTTCTAGATATACATAATCCAGGCAGTTTAAATAGAAAGGGAGGTCAGAGATACATTTATTACCAAAATATTCTTTATAAAAACTGTAAGGAGGTATCGCATATATTTCTTGTTTTTTTATGCATTTGAGTTTATCACGGTATAACACCACTTTGTGATCCATAGTTTTTTGATTTGTACAATGATTTTCTTTACACTGGTTACACATCTCAGAATTACACGATAAACATGTAAATGAAGTGTCCTCTGAACATAAAGAACACAGGCGAACTCGATATAGCTTGCTTGGTGAATCCATGATGATGCTCTGAGTGTGGGAAACAGATTCTCTACAACAACAAAATATGGTCTAAGAAGCAAAAATATACGTTAACTACATATTTTAATCGGAATTATATATATATATATATATATATATATATATATATATATATATATATAAACTTGACATGTGTTCAATAATATTAAACATGTATAACTTGATGCTAGTGTCAATATTAAAATAAAAAAAGTTAATTGCAGTAAACTAAAGGTACTTATTTTAAATAATGTTGAGTATCAGATTAAGATTGGTGATACTGTCAATCTGAATTTATTCACATAGATCTATACATAACAAAACGGTTGTATAGGCTTGATTAAAAAAATGATAGATTTTGATGTAGAGTTAAAACAAAGTGTTTCAAATCGATTTATTTTTCTAAGATGCAGTTAGAAAAACGTAACTATGCCAACAACGAACAATAAATACAGGATAAATCAGCTATATTACGGATAAACATGTCCATTTTTTGGTGAGTTAATTATGTCTATTTCTTAAACGTAATTGTAGTTTCCGTCCTCTTTTTTTTTATAAAACAAGAAACTTTACTTGTACCTTTTTTAAAAAAAGAAATAGGATGTAGACTTTACTGTATCAATCCCCAGATATAGGTCGTTGCTATGCATGACATGTGGTGGTAACGAACAGTGTTCAACCTCAAAAGTCAAAAGGAAAATAACAAACCAGGATCTGTTTACGTCGGCCATTTTAAAATACTCGATCGGAAAACTTCCAAGATTCTAGAACAGATTAAAATCTTACCTTAGATCTGAGAGTCGTCAAGACTATTTTGGGGATTTTGAGGGTGTTCTACGAGTGCCACTCATGGTTTTTGGCCCGTTCATGGGAGTAATGGTAACTCAGTCAAATTTAATCGATTCAATGTTTTAGACTTTTTATTGATTTCTAAATAAAAGCGTAAATGGGTCTGTGGAAAAATTTAAGCATTTTTATCGAATACAGTATTGTGAAACATACCTGTCATACAATGTTTTCTCCGTACCGTTGGATGGTAAGGATTTTTTCAAAGCTCAAAGGTAGATTCGATGGTGTTTGTAGGAACACCTGAGCACCTGAGTTTGGGTCTACAAATTTACGGAGTGGTTTATTGTCAAATGAATAAACCCTCCTTGTACAGCAATCACGAATTATAGTTGATCCGGGTTTGTTGTGTTGTTTTATGATATTGACCAGGGTATCGGGAGTTCTGTTTTCAACGCTTGTGAAAAACACACACACTTTTTTGAGTCCAGCTTCATGCCAACAAAATGTGAAAGTAATGTTATCCCTTCTCTACCTGTTATCGATTTTATTTGAATCCAAACAAGTTTTACATTCATTTAAGGTATTTAAATTTATTCATATAAATGACAGCTATGCTTTAAACGTACTGAATCTGAAGAGATTTAAAAAAGTGTGAAAAGAATTTAAGAATTCTAAGTCATATTCATCATTACACACATTTTTATTGTTTATTTTTCTAGTAAGGATTTTACCTGTCCTGTCCCTGTTAGACTAAACATTATATATTTAAATAAAATGACATATGTATGCTTTTGCATTGGTTATCAGCAGACTAGTTAACACCTTTTGATATTGATATAAATATAGTACACTTTGAAAGTACATGTATTAACTAATAGGAGGGTCAATCAAAAAATACGAAGACAATGTGGCTGTCTACCATATTTGTTTCATTAAAGTCAAAACTAACAGATTAATTTATGCAACAGTACTTAGTTAATTGATATACGAAGTTTCATTCCATTTGATGAAAAGGTATTTTTGTTACCCGATTTTAAAATCAACATGTTTTCTCACCACGGCGCAGTGTAACGTTGAAAACATGGCGTCAAGATGATGTAAGCACAGTTAATAGAAATATCCAATCTTTATATCACCCTGAGTCTTTTGTGCTTTTCACCATTTAAATCGGCACTATATCACTTGACATCTAATTTGTTCACAATTGTTCGAAAATCATAAGTTTGTTCCTCTAAGTTTTTTTTATTTTTTACCCCATGTCTCTTCGTTTACAGTTTCGTTTACATTCAATCCCTGAATTCAGATGACGTTGTTTATTTTTTGATCAAATATTTAAAGATATTCCATTCTCTTTCTTACTGATTGATGTTCAAAATACATTAACCACAACCCCCACAAAATGTGTTAGAGTTCAACACGTATGTGAAAATAATTTTTGACTTATTTTTTTCCACCACCGTGCATTTTCACAGTTTTTATCGGCTTTTTTCCGAGTTAGATCCATACTGTTTATACTTTTCGTTGCGCCGTGACGTCCGGCGAAGTCAATGTTTTTAGTCAATTTTAAAGAGGACTATATGTCTTTAGTTACTGATATCTGTTCAATAAATCTATATATCCCGTCATTTTTTGGTACATAGATTACCATATCAAATTTTAATTTTAGGTTTCAATTTTAGTTGGTTTCAAGCCCAATTTATTGAGATATTACTTTCAACACAACGTGGTTTATTGTTTACGGAATACAAAGTTTGACCTTGCGCCGTGACCTCATTTTTGCAGGATTAGATTCTAAATAATTCTTAGAAATGAAGGAATATATAAACTTTTTATATTTCAAATTGTTAGAAACAGTTGATAAATTATCTCTACTAAATTTAGTAATGATATGACGTTAAATAACATAGCTATGGCAAAAGTCTTCGTATTTTTTTTATTGACCCTCGTAGAATATAATTTTATCATATACCGGTAATGTTTTATATATTTGTATTTTTTACAAAACTTACTCGAGACACACGCATCAATAATCATGAAAAAGTAGGCTAAAGTTTAAGGCCACAAGTTTAAGGGAAAAAAAGAGACTGTATTTCTTCAATGAAATTACGGTAACCGCACTCTCTATAGTGAGGATTCAACCTTAAATTTACAATAGCTTCATAAAAATAGGTATCGATTATTTTTTAAACTCTTAAAAGAATTATTGCATTTTCAAAACACGTCAGTTGAACAGTTACAAAACACAATAAATAAAGATCCTATATCTTGTAAAGAGATATTTTATATGAACATCTGTATAATTAAAAGATATTTGTATTTGGTATATTTGTCTACTATATATCGGCATACAATTTTTGTTTTAATGGCTCAATTTTTATTAATATATAAAAAAAAACCCAGTCATATTAAATTAAAACACCACAGAATATGTTACTTAATCTAATTTAAGATTTATACATTTTGTGCCGGATTTTTTTTATTTGTGTAGTCAAAGAGCAAAAGTCCAGAAGTGAAAATGAATCATACTATATGTATATATAATCTCTTTTTCTCTGTATCTTTATCTCTCACGCACAATTTTTTTCTTTCTCCCACACACACGATTTCTCTCTCTCTCCCTTTCTCTCTCTCTCTCTCTCTCTCTCTCTCTCTCTCTCTCTCTCTCTCTCGTACATGTTCCTCTATCTCACTTACAATTTTCTCTTTCTCATGCAATCTCTCTCTCTTTCTCTCTATCTTACTCTAGTATATTTGGCATAACACTGTTTAGCTTAAGAGAGAATACGATATCGATTAAAGGAATGAATATATGACATTTAAATCCAAATACCTAAATTAAATACCTTGCTCCTATACCTGTGACCAGAACAGAACAGGGACAAAACCTCGCGCTTGGTTTAGATTGATCAAGGTTTGAAGCTTTTTTCTTAATATTTGTTTGATCTTTTGTTTTCCACTTATCGGCAAATGTAAATTTAAAAAAAGTTTAAATTACATTTCTTGACGTCATATAAACCATAGAAAATTAAATACCTATATTGTGTTACAATATGCATGTGTACGGGTATGTTCAGACTTTTGGTGAATTTTTCAGATCGTCATTTTTTTTTTTTTTTACAACGAAATGATAATTCATTGATGAGTGATTGAAAGGTTAACTAGGCTATGAAAAACATAAACTCGGTTTGAATTTATAATAGAACAAAACATGTATACATCATTTCCAAAGTAAACTTGCACGTTTGTTCTTTTCACATACAGTTTATAACAGACCCTGAAACGTGCTACTCCACCTCTAAAACGAACCGTACCGTTCCGCGCAAGAAACAAACCGTACCGTTCACAAAACGAAACGTTCCGTTCACAAAGCGAAATTCTTAATATATTTTTAACTTTTAACATTCAGTTGTTGGTATTTTTCCGTGTCCTGTTTACAACTAGTATGTGAGTATAAAGGTAAATAAATTATAAATAGGTTAGCCAGCATTTGTAAAACGTCAGCTAAATCGCATGCATACCGTGAAGAGCGGACACTTGTCCAACAAAATGATAAATATCACCATTAAAAGCTATTGACTTATTGTGTGTATCCAGTTGTGTACATAATGATTTATCGTAAGAAATATGGTACATGTACATGTATAGTTTCACTTCAACTGAATAACAAAAACTAATAGTCATATTTTGACTATACACACGATGTTATTTCAGGTAAGAGAAGCGATGACGGGTTACATGTAGGTGTGATCTGTGTATACAAACGAGCGCAGAAAATCATAGAATCAATATTTAAATGAATAGAAATCCGTGTCGAAAAACTTTAAAACAGTTAATTTCAAGATTTCTAAACTGAAATTCATTTTAATGTTATCATTAATTGCATGTATTTTTACACATTGTCTATTCACCAGGGGAATTTGATCGGCAACAGTACCCAATAAATAATTATCATAAGAATTATGAATACAAAAATAGAAAGATGCTTGTAAATATAACAATTAGCCGAAAATCAAGACAGCGAGAAAGGAAACTTAAGAAATATCGGAAAAAGTCGGGATTTTTTAAAGCAACTTTAAATGGATTTGAAATATTTCATGACCTCAATACAAGTACATGTACAGAAATAATAATCTTAAGATGATTGTAAGAATTATCACCAGATCGCTAAATTAATTTAATTAATTTAACGCACTAAAGTCAGACAGTTCTTTTTTATCTATTGTAATAATTGCATTTATCTAAAATTAAATACAAAAAATAACAGACTTATCAAAATTAAAACTACCCTCCGCTTCCCGGTTTTCAGTGAGTAGACGTTTCACGCAACGTATCAAAAACGGGAGAGCGGATGGAAATTCTGATTTCTGATTTTGAGATTGAAATAAATTTGTAATATATCATATAAATAAAGAAAGAAAATGCTTGTCATAATAACCACCTTGCTGAAGTCAATCGGTCAAAAACTAAACAAAATTATATTGGGAAAAATCAAAGCGTTCAGGCCACGCCTACCTCATTATTAAAGCGCGCAAACCGTTCACAAAGCGTGCAGCTATTTTTAGCAAAGCGTACCGTGCAAGAAGCGAACCGTATCGTTCACAAAACGAACCGTACCGTTCACAAAGCGAACCGTACCGTTCACAAAACAAACCGTACCGTTCACAAAGCGAAATGTACCGTTCAAAAAGCGTACCGAACCGAACTTTGCAACTGGTGCAGTACCACGTTTCAGGGTCTGTAAGTAAAAATATGTATGACAATTTCTTAACAAAAACTGTGTTTGTAAACATAGTTTTTCAAACAAATTGGTATTTTTACTGCATGCTTTTGAATGGTTGAATATTATTGTATTATTATTCAATGATAAATATTATTATTCATCAATATGATTATTCCATAAAACGCGACATCTGATTGGTTTAGACAATCACGTGCCAGGGCAACAAAATTTCATATTCCCTGTCATCGTCATACTTTTCATCAAATCCCTCCCCCTCGAATTTTCATTACATGTACGTATGAAAAATCCCAATATGAGCATATGTTGTAATTAAACGATTGATTCTATTTAAAAATCGTTTAAATCTTTTTTATATCAGAAAACTGAGATAGAAGTTATTGCTTTACTAAATTTAAAAACGATAAGAAATCAATATGTTCTAAATTATCACCTGTCGTTCCGTATAATAAACAATTTATTGCATGAACGTTGTGAAATATGAAGATTTATTTCCTCAGAAAAATCATATTTCCCTCGGGCGTTGCCCTCGGGAAATATGATTTTCCATGGGGGAATAAAATCTTAATGTTCACCTCACAATCAAGCAATAATGTATAATATTGAATGTTTTATGACATGCCCAATTTGTATTTGCTCAAAATCAAAATTACAATACTCGAATATTTTTTTAGAGAAATTGTCAACGTTTATGTCTGAACTAACTGTAAATTAATAAGTCATGCAAGAAAAGTGTTTTACATTGAACTAAAATAATCGAAAAAAAATTCAAATACATTTTAATTGAATGATATAATACTTTCATAATTTTCAGATTTTTCTACAGTTTAAAAAAACAGTGGTATCAAACTTTGCTCAGTCGTCCCAATCCCCAGGATGTGTCACTTTGTGAAGAACATTTTCTGAAACAATGTGAACTTTATTGTGAAGATTGCGACGTTCCTATTTGTATTCACTCTGATCACTCTGATGAAACTACATAGATGATTTTCCAAAAAACTACGTAGATATTGTCTATCAGAAAGAAAGACAACATCTATGTAGTTTTTGGAAATCAAGTCTTCCAACAATCTGTTGGAATTCCCATGGGTACCAATTGTGCCCCATTGTTAGCAGACCTATTTTTATATTCTTATGAAGCAAAATTTATTCAAAAACTCTTACGTAAAAAAAAAATCACTCGCTGTGGCCTTCAACTCAACATTCAGGTATATCGACGACGTATTATCAATTAACAATTGTTATTTCCATACTTACGTAGACTCGATATATCCGAGTGAACTTGAAATAAAAGATACCACAGAGTGTGCATCATCTGTTTCATATTTGGATATTTTACTTGAAATGGACATTGATGGTAATCTAACAACTTTATGATAAACGCGATGACTTCAATTTTTCTATAGTCAACTTTCCTTACTTATGTAGCAATATACCTTTATCATATGGTGTTTTTGTCTCTCAGTGAATTCCATACGCAAGGGCATGCTCTTCGTATGAACAGTTTCTAAGACGAGGAAAACTATTGACAAACAAGTTGATAAAACAGGACTATCAATAGTCTCGTTTGAAGTTATCTTTTCGTAAGTTCTATGGTCGATACAACGACCTTGTCAGCAAATACTATCTTCCACTGGATCGCATGCTGACTGACGTTTTCATACTAATTGTAAGAACATAATAAACACCTAATTGTCTACGGACTTTTCCCATTTTTCTGATTACTACAAAGAGAACACGGCGGGTGTGACCGGTCAGCAGAGGATGCTCACTCCTCTATGGCACCTAATCCTACCTTTATCTTTTTGGAGGTCCGTGTTGCTCTGCTTTGAATTTGTAATTCGTTTTGTGGATTTTTGAGATGGTTGACAGTTTGTTATGTGATTTTATCATCTCAAAGACACATAGCTCATGATATCATTAGCATACGGTACATTTTTGAAGTGCAAAAAGAAATATTGCAAAGGAATTTACAAGAGCTTCGGTGCTCAATTTACCCTAAATATCAGAAGTATGCATCAGAAATTCGAATTCAAGAAGCAAACATTGATTAAAATTCCAACAAATTTAACGCATTATTAACAGAACATGGAAAGGTCTGGGACAAGGAAATAGACAAAATCATCAACAAAATAAAATCGAAAATCGGCAAAATAAATGTGAAATCATTGAATGCCCTTAAAGAGCAGGAAGGTTAAATCCATGAATGTATTTCTGAAATAACAAGGAAGATTAACAATTTAAAGAGATTGCTTTACTCAAATGATGTAAATCTTATTTCTTCCTAAAAATCAAGAGTCCGTAAATATAGAAGATTGCCTCCAAAAGAAACCATTTCATTACCACGTTTTACCCCTCAATCAACAAGAAACAGTTGTATGAACAGTTTTGGTTTCTATCATCTTCATCAAACAAAACAGAAGAAAATATTGACGAATTATATCATTCGGAAACCGATTTTTATCCAAAAAGAAAGCGTCTTGCTGATGAATCACGGATAATAAAATCTTTAGAAATTAAGCATAAAGAATATAAAAGAATACTCAATGTATCATGTTCAAGGGATGATGAAATATGGGCATGCGCTCAAGACAATGTAATGAAATTATTTTGTTTCCAGGTGGATATTGTTAAGTCAGTAAAAACACGAACAGGAAATATACCGTTCGATATCACAGTGACACGGAATGGGAATCTTGTTTATACTGATGTCACTGATAAAACTGTTAACATCGTGAAGGAGACACAGATATATGCTTGGTCAAACTGAAAGATTGGAGACCTCTTAATGTATGTAGTACTTTCTCTGGTGATCTCCTTGTTTTTATGAACAGTGATGATGATAAACAAAACTTGTGCGTTATTGTGGGTCACTGGTAGAACGAACCATTCAGTTTGATGAAAACGGAGAACCAATATTTTCAAATTTGTTTCTTATGATCAAATTCCATAGATACATATGTGAAAACCGAAATCAAGATATTTGTGTATTTGATACTTCACTAGGTAATGTAGTTGTGGTAAATTATGCCGGGGACGTCCGGTTCATTTACAGAGGTTTTCCATCTTCTAAAAAGAAGCCATTTAATCCATGTGGAATTGCAACAGATAGCCAAGAACACAAAGTCGAATCCTGATAGTGGACAATCAAAGCAATCGTATCCACATCTTAGATCAGGACGGACAGTTCCTCCGATATATTGAAAACTGCGGTTTACGAGGTACAATCATTGGTGTATGTGTGGATACTAAGGACAACCTCTTTGTGGCTAATAACACCACAGAAAGAATACAGAAAGTAAAATATTATGAGTGAATAAGACATATTAACTGACTGGATGCATAATATAAATGCAGTCGAACGAGCTTATTTTATTTCGGATCTCTTATTATATTATGTGGTTGTTTGATTTGAAATCGACAAGATGTAAGCTTGCTTAATCCCCTTGGCTTATTTTATTTCATAGTTTTAATAAGTTTGTGTCTATTCATTCAATGTAACTATTTCATACAAACGAATTTAACGTATTATCTATGAAAATCAATATTACCGTCATCAAATATTTATTAATGACCATAATATAATGTGTTATTTTGCGCGCATGTTAATGCAAACTGTGCTAAATATTTTATGAAAACAAACTTACTTAGCTTACGCACTAATATTACGTGTAAGAAAACAATGTTTTAATAAACTAAAACATCAACATTTTGCATTTAAGATGATGTATTTTATACAAACTGGCTAATTTTTCATTAAATATGATTTAATGAACTTATAATATCATTTACCATTCGAATGAGAACATGATTTCCTGAGAGAGATATTCGTAATATGTCAGAAAAGTAAGTGAGTAATCGGTTATTAAAAATTGTCCAATTTGACAACAAAAATAATTTATATAGGATTTTTTTCAGCTGCAAATGTTGAAAAGTGTTTGAAATAAATTTTCACGCTCTAATCTCTCTCCAATTTCAGACTGAGCATAAGCTATCCAACCCCATCATGACAATGCGGGTGTTTGTCTACAACAACACATTAGTTTATTGTAAGTCGAATAAAACTATTTATTTTTAAAATATGTTATATGTAATTAAAAAATGTCTCATTTTTAATAAAAAAAAAATGACATGATCCTTCAAATAAATAAATCATTATTATCTGTGTTTTAATAATTATCTAATAAGTTGGTCATCACAAGACCTAGTTTAATCATTAATCTGAAACATATAAATGTTTCACAATGTTTGAAATCTAATCAAACTGAAAGTTTAAGCATGATATTAATCAATTTTCTTTGTCTATAAACTTGTATACATTTTATTTAAATGCACTTTCATAATTTTTAAAACGATGTCCTTCTTTACGCTCTGTCGCCACTACAGCAACGGACTAAACGACACAGTCATAATCAGACACCACGACGTTCTCATTTATAGTTAGTTTATCTATACAGTTGCCGTCCTTTGTCGTCATGCTACATTGTTTGTGTCAGCTGGGACACAAGCCATATTGACACGATTCACAAAAGTACTCTGTATCCCCCGGACACTCAACACATTGAAGTACTCTAAATGAATTAGTTGCTGTTTCCATAATGTGGAGGATATGGGTTTTAAAAAATTTCCAACTTGTCAATAGAATAAAAAGCTCTTTTAATAAAAATGTGTTAACTGCGTTCTGTGCATTGGATCCGTATATTAATTACAGATGCAACATTGGTAATTTTATGTAAATTCTCAATGATAAATTAAAACTTATATAGACTTCGATATGGTTTTTTTTTTACATTGATTGTTTTTAACTATGTTATCTCGAGAAGAACCGTTGATATAGCTTTAAGTTACTTGCACGTTTTTTCAAGGAGATTATTCAAAAGAAACAACACATTATCAAGCGTAATGATTACAACCATTCTTTAAACAGCCGGTACGTAAACAAATCCTCGATAGGTAAATAACCAAGAGTAAATTAACTGAGACTTAACGTCTTTGCGAATTGGAGCAGTTCAAATTGTTGTAGAGGTTACCGAAATTTTGCTGGATCGATGACTAAAATTCATATCGAGAACTAAGGTTTATTTTAATAAACCTTATAGAAAGAAAATATGTATTTGTTAAAGGTTGTATTTATTTATTTGCATTTATAACTAATCATTTTATATCTCCTTCTGTGTCTGTTATTGATTTTATATGAATCTAAACAGATTTTATATTTTTATTAGACATTTAAACCTATTCAAAATAAGAGCAGCCGTTCTTTAAACGTACTAAATCGGCAGAAATTTAAAACGAATTTCAAAAGCTTATAACAACTTTTAGTTATATTTATTCTAACACACCACTTTATTCTTTGATTCCTTTTGTATTGAGTGTTTTACATGTGCTTGTCTTTCTTCGACAATACATCTACAAAGGAACTTCATCTATCTGGCTTTCCATCGGTTATTATTGGGTATGTTTAACACAATGTTTAATGAACATTTGCTTAATGTCCTCTCGTTATATTTTATATAAGCCAGCCTTATTATATAATTATCAGACGGTTATAAGATATGCTCTTAGAAACAGAATGGTGATATTGCAATTTGAAATATAATTTATTTGATATCTATAAGTTGTTAAAATGTTCCCGCTTTTAATAAATTGTCTTTACTATTCAAATTATTAACGATTTACACAAATACGCACGTTTATAATAAGTTTTAATATACTTTCATGTTAAATAATGAAATCTGGTTGGTTTAGACGCAATTTATAATTGGTTCTACTACCCTCAGCGTTAGCAACACACTTGGCAACGGGAAACTCAACGAATTGTTACATGCTCGTAAATTATGCGCGTACGGTTCGCCGTAGAATTCACTTCATTCTTAAAGAAGTCAGTTATGCGTTTGAAATAATAGATAATAAAATTATAGCAGTAAAGTTTTCTTTATAATTAAGACATTCAGTATAATAAAATAAATAGTGCCTGTTTGTGAGGGTTACAGTTGAAATTGACACCCTCGAAAACCATTGTCAACCGACGCGAACCATATTTTCAAGGTGGCTATAGTTTTTATTATATGAAACAATTATTACAAAATCATTTAAAAAAACTTAATCTCGGCGATGCATAATGTCGTTACAATTATAGAAATGTCCTACACTTCCGGAAACTTTATTTTTAGGGAAGTGTCTTAGGAGCGTTGTTATAAAACAACCCATTAAAGGAGCATGGTCACGATTTTTGTCAAAAATTATTTTTTCGTTGTTAATAATTGCAATGCTTAAGTAAGACATTTTTAATATGGAACCAAAATTTGAGTGTCGTTCGTTGAGTTAGAAGCAAGTTACAAAGCTTGCAATTTTTTGCTAGGTAAACAAAGCTTTTGTTTACATTTTGAATGTTGAAGTGAAAATTCCAGTTTTGACTTAAAATGAATGTGTTAAACGTTAGGAACTGTTGATTAATGCTTATAATGAATATAAAGATAAATAAATCAGTTTGAAATTTTTTTTTACCTGTATATTGAACCTATGTAAACAAAAACAGGGCACGAGCCTTGTTTACATGATAAAGAATTGTGAGCCCTGTATCATGCTTATAACTCTACGCCTGACTCTCACATTTCATTTGTTCATTAGAAATGCATTCCTAAAGCTTTGTAGATACTAAAAACAGAAAAATAAAATTTGACCAAAATCGTGACCATGCCCCTTTAAAACTATTTAGTCACTTTAATTTATACTCTATGCTGATTCTATTGCTCCCCTACTTTTGATTGCGGAACAAAGAAGCAAATGCTTTAAAATCAAAGAAGTTCGGAAACAAATTCTGCTGAACCCTCATGCGTTTGGTAGTGAAAAGAAAGGATAGTCTGCAAAATACAAATAAAAATGATTTAATGATTAATACCAAATTAATCATAACTTATAAATTATTATTGTCCAACAAAATCAAAATCCATACAGTTCTAATTCAACATGTTACAAATATTATATGTATTATACGACAAAGAGCACACGGCGGGTGTGACCGGTCAGCAGAGGATGCTCACTCCTTCGTGGAACCTGGTCCTACCTCTATTTCTATTTTTTTTTTATAGAGCCGTGTTTGCTCTGCTCCTGTTTTGTTTTTTTTTTCTATGGACTTTTGATTTTGAACACTGTTCGTTATCATTACATGTCATGAAACATTCCCTACATGCAATACTACACTGAACAAACAACTACACTTTTATGACTAAGTTGTGTAAAAAAAAAACAAAAACAAAAATACAAAAAAAGAACAAAACAAAATAAAATAAACATAACAAAACAAACAAGAATCCCAGGAATCCGTATGTAGTTAATATGAATTATACATAGATCAATCTCAGCTGCAGAGGTAAAGTAAATATATATATATATATATATATATAAAAAACACGTTCGGTTTTGAAACCAGACTAAATGTAAATAAAAACGTACACAACCTTTTAATTTTCAAATTATTTCCATTGTAAGGCTGAGTTTGGACTCGACACTGCATCCCCATCAGTACAGTGTGCAGGCTTATCTACAACAAATCATTCATATAGCTGTACACACTCATCATATGGCCAACAGCTGATCCGACCCAGAGACGGTGAGTGTTGATATCATAACTAAGACCGAGTGGTCTATCCATATACTGTGATTTTGTCAGTAAACGAGAGAGGAACTGACCGTCCATGTCTATCATTTGTACTGTATTGGTTTTACCATCACACACTAAAATGTGAGACAGCGCGTCAGTACAAATTCCGTATGGCAGTAGTCCTGATCCTGATGGATGTCCTGTGTAGGAGAAACGATGTCCTCCTAGATGTTCAGTCACCACTACAGCACCAGAGTTATAGTCAAAATCGGACACTACGACATCCCCATTGTTGTTCTCCGTTATGTAGTTGGGATATTTATATAGTTCAAGTCCACTTCTTTCGCTTTGATGTTTTTGTGTCTGTTGTCCGTTTTGGTTGTACCGGGCTACCTTAGCTTTCTCTGGGTTCGTTTTGTACATCCCAACTAGCAGATCTCCGGTGGACAGAGAGGAGTGTACACACCATGGTCTCCATCTTAAAACTTGTCTGTTTATAAAAATGGTAGTTGTTTTCATATCCTTTGACAGTTTGTTGATGTTATAATTCCTATCTATGTAAATCAGTTCATCTTCACTATTCACTGTATGAAAACCATATAAACCACTTTTGAAATCCATAAGATGATTTAGTATGTCACCTGTTGTGTTTGTCAACATAAAATTTGTGTTTGTATCACTGGCCCAAAACCAATCTGGTTTCACACAAGAAATGTGATAACAAACACCTTCCATGTTGAAACAATGATTCAACTTAGGGGGAAACTTCCGCTTAAACAAAGAATCATGTGGTTGTCCGCTTTCTGTCTTTGTTATTCTGAATTCATTAGGTGACTCTGTCGTATCAGCAGTAATTATATCCTGATCTAAAATCATTCGAATCCAAAATTCAATTGTTTCTTTTGTTGCATACTATATGGTTAATTTTGCTAAGAGGTTTCTACTGAAGTAGTTAATAAATCAATGGAATAATCAACAATCGCCTGTTTTACACAAAGTTGTATAAATTACAATTTATATCATATGTGTGGTGTATAATACCCGTGTGATAAACTTTTGCTTTATCAACCGGTGATGCTTTATCAAATACTTTCGGTCAGAACTATTTTTGGCACAGCCCCTTGCCTCAACGTTTCAGTGACTTAGTTTTTAAAGATTTTCCTGTATATTCCTGGCCAATGTTTCTACTACCAAAATTGATTTAAAATAGATTTTGTCGAAAAGATATATAATTTGCACAAATGAAGAAAAACACATAGGTGTGTAGTTAATAAAACTGCAAATCACGTTAGCTATAAAGGAATTAATCCTGACGATGCGATATAAAACAGACCGCTTTGGTCGTGTTTCCATTATTCCTACACAAGAACTTACCAAATATTGCCTCCCAAGACTTTTTTTACTACCAGTAAGCATCACTAATCAATATTTTTTTTTTACTTCGAATCAATAGTATTTGTTTCATAAAACATTAACTGTTCATTTTTCGAGTCAATTTAAACTAAAGATCATTCGTAACTTTTTGCATGTCAACAAACGTGACTTTTTTAGCCTTCAGTATTTCCATTTAAGTGATTAAGCTCTTTAAAAAATATTTAGAGATAACAGAGTATTTCAAGGTCTATTTCTGTGAAACTTTACATTAAAACAGCTATATTTTTTGGGGAAATGACGTACTAAATCGTATTACCCAAGGTCAAAATAACCGCATAACACAACGTTGCATCATCGATAGGCTAAACAAATCAATTAGTGTCATTTTATTTTCTAATATATACATCATTTCATCTTGTTGGATAAGGAAATATAGAATCACACAATATAGATATCCTCTATATAAAAAAATGTCTAATGTCTCATCACCATCGTGTTATATTAATAAACTACTGATGTGTTTAATTACCTTAACACAATATGCAGAGATGTCTGAATAACCAACTGTAAGTTGTTAATCAAACAGAAATACAATTTTTACTTAAGTCATACTATTTTAAGGATATCTTTTAAAAAACGTGTGACAGAAAAAAAAAATAACCCAGCCAATGTGTATTATTTCTCTTGAGCAAATACATTTATATCTTGTAAATCATTATTCTAAATAATCAGACTAACCTTCCAAAGTGATTTTTCTGGATGTATACCTGTATACATTCACCCTGTTGTTGTACTGTGATCCGACAAAGAGACAGTGAGTGGTGACATCATAACTCAGGCTGAATGGTGATAATATCCCTGGTGGTCTTATCAGTAGATGTGACAGAAACTGACCATCTCTGTTTAACATCTGCACTGTTTGCGTTAAAACATCACACACCAGGATGTGTGACAGAGCGTCAGTACATATTCCACCTGGCTGTAGTTCCGATCCTGTTGGATGTCCTGTGTAGGAGAAACGATGTCTTCCACCACAATCTGTCACTACTACAGCACCAGATACAGAGTTATAATCAGACACTACGACGTCTCCATTGTAGTTTTCTGTTATGTAACGAGGTTTACGAAACAGTTCCTCTTTTCCATTGGTGTGTTGTATTGTTAATGTAAGCTGTCCGGCTTGGTTATATCGGGTTACCTTTCTATCCATCCCGATAAGTAGATCGCCGGTGTGTGGGGAGCAGTACACACACCATGGTTTCCTTTTATTGCCCTTACTTACTAATATTGTGGTGGTTGTTTTCAAATCATACGAGAGTTTTCTGATATCATAATTCTTATCTATATAAATCAATTCCCCCTCATTGTTTACTGTATGAAAACCATATAATCCACCTTTGAAATCATTTAGATGGTGTGGAGTGTCATCGGTTGTGTATGTCAAGAAGAGATTTTTTTTTTCCTCACTGACCCAGACACAGTTTGATGTCACACAGGAAATGTGATAACAACGATCGACGTCTGGCACTGTGAAAGATTGATGTAACTCAGGAGATGACATCAGTTTAAGCAGACGATCTTTTCCTACGCGTCGATATCCTCTTTCTGTGATTTGGATTCGACTCAGTGACTCTATCACAGCCTCCTTGTTGAATGACGTAGTCGTGGAGAGCTGGCTTGTGTGGAGTATAAGAGGTGGACTGTCTTGTATTTGGGGTAGACGGGATTTATTTATAAGAAATTGAATCGGTCTGATTGCTGATTGTTCATGTTCATGCTCATATCTTAATATGATGGCAAGATGCCTGTTCATTTTTCTCATCTGTTTTAAACATCTGTGTCTGAAATCGACATCTCGTAATGCATTGCCAAGGCAATCTTTCAATCCATTGGCCTTTCTTAACATTTCTGATTGATAACGAGAAGATTTTGTGAGACGCATTTTGATATCAGCCTTCATTTGTGTCTGGAGAACTAGTCTGCTAAAGAGATCCCAACTTTTGATGGTGTAAATAATTTCTGCGTGTTGTTGTCGCTTTGTTTCATATGTGGTTATTATGTTTAAGTGTCTGTGTGTTCTATGTTCTTTGCAATAAAAACAGACAGGAACTTTACAACGTTCACAGTACTTTTCCAATTTCCTCTGTAACATATTCCTTTTTTGTCCAAAACAGACCCTATTTGAATGACTCGTACAAAATCGTTTTGGGATGAAGGTAAAATACTCACGGTAAAACACAACATAATGGTCTTTTGTTCTGAGATCGTTTTCGTGGTTCTCACTACATTGAGAACACAGGTCACATAGACACAATAGACAATAATACTCGGTGTCACCTAGACACTTAGAACATTGATGTACTTCATATGTGGTAGTTGTTGCATCCATGACGTGCTAATCTGTAAATTACCACCCGTTCAATTAAAAACAGTGTTTTAGAATACAATGGCAATTACATGTACATTGCTACCGTATATTTTGAATTTTTGGTCTGTATAAAATATCTATGATGGACAAAAACATTCTATCCGTAGACAAAAATAACTGTTTTTAACTTTGGAGAGAATGTGGTAACAATATGTGATATATTGTTGCTAAATGCAGTTATACAGAGACAAAAAAGAGAAATACATTGTACACTTGGAGATAGAAAATTGTATCCTTCCCTGCATCTAATTTAAGGCCACTTTTTATTTCTAATTAGAGTGCGTCACTCAGGCAGACATAAGACAGAACATCCGGAAAGTAGACTAAGCGCCATTTTTCTGGTGTTATAGAGAGAGTTGTGCAAGGAATGCTGAATGTAAAAAAAAAAACCCCAACAAATACCAGACAAAACCAGATTAAACTACACCTACATCTCCATGCGCTGATTTTTCTAAAATCATTATATATAATACATCATCTTCTTTTGATTTTTACTTACATTTGTTTCATAGCATCGTTAGTAGAGTCCTTTTGTTGTCGATATGTTGTCTTGTAGATCAAGCACGTCAAACACTGCTGAACTTTCGATGCGTTTATATATCACGAGACGCGAGCAAAAGAAAGAATACCTGACTAATAAAGCGTCTTGCCTTATCTCTTCAACAGGTAAATGTTTACCTCCGATTTGATCCTAGCAACCATGCAGTCGTTGGAAAACAGAGGACCCTTTGTTTCTATTCCTTTTTATCTTTTTCTTTCATTTTGGCGCACGCAGTTCTAAGAATAGGCCAAGTAGTAAAATTAAATAAATGTGTTTTCTTTAATATCACTATTGAACAGAAGTTGCTGGAAATAATTTTCTGAACGATCTAATTTGTTGGTAATACCTCCCTTTAAGGGAGTTGACTGATTCCTAAACTATTTTTTTTTCGATGAATTGTTAAACAAATTTGATCAGATTATGTTTTGGTGTCAGATATCCCTGTCAAGGTATAATCTCAAGCTCGATTGGAAATCCCTGCTCGCACTGAAATTATGTCTAGTGTTTTTACCTAATCTTTCAAGGACATAAAAGAAATCCTTTTCAGTAAAAATTTACCCTACTGGTTAAACGCAGATAATAATTTTCATATTGCAAATGCAATACGTGTTAGATTATTATGCATGTTAAGCAGTATATAACTTGGGTTTAAATAGTTGACTTTTTCTTATTTAAATATGTTCAACTTACAGAACGTCAGAAACTGTTTTATAAGGTATAATATCTGATAAGATACGTTTATCTCGCTTTAATAAAGTAATTAAAACGTACAATCTATTTCAAATGCAATTCCAGGCATCCCGGCAAAAGATTACTTTTGAACCCTTCGTTCGTGAAAAATATAAAAGTCATTAAACTCCATTTCTGTCTTATAAATTAAACTGTATATGAAATAATATTGTCATGGGTAGATTGGAATCAAAAATAAAATTCAAGTTTTAATTCAACAGAAACTATCTATTTAAAGCAGGTTTTACTGTTAGGATGCGAAAGTGCGACTCAAGATGAGCGTCATACTTTTTTGATAATGCTTTATATGTTTTGGTTTTGGTAAAATTGTATGTTTTCTAACCATGTTCAATAAACAGATGATACATGAGACTTTTATGGAATATTCCAAGTGGTGCCTTGCGCAAGACAACACGACCGTTACATCTATCACAGGTCATAACTTATATTTAAGAGGAAGCTAAGGTCATCATTAAAACGCACGATTGATTGCCTCGATTGAAAATATATACATCGCTTTGTGAAGTTAAAAGGAATGAAATATATGGATATTTATGTATATATGTAGAACGAAGTGTTAAATTAAAAAACAAAACAAAACAAAAACCTCGTTAAAGCATTTATGGAACCAAATTCTGCATATTGATTTTTGCTTCATTTCTGAATTTGAAAAAATGAACTATGATTATCCTATTTAATCCTAAAGAAGATTAAAAAATTGTCAAAGATATACAAGTAAACATACATCATTGGAAAGGAAACATGCCGTAAAGATGAAATTTTAAGGGGGAATAGGACGATACAGTGTAAAAGTTTTTGTCAATAAATTCCTTCACATTTTTTAATACATCAAATTTAAGCTGTCCTCTACAACATATATTATTTTCGTGGACACTTTCTTGCATGTGCCGTATTGAAACATCGAAAAAGTAATACATTATTAAGATTATTTTTTCCATAATTATGGAATAATATCGAGATTATATCTAAGATTATACTAACCGCTTATGATTTTGTACTTCTACATTTCTGAAATTTAAAACATTAAAATTTCCGTAATCCATTTACTTTAAATTAGAAAATTTTATACAACTGATCACAATATGTCAGCTTACTAACAACTGAAAAAAAAGAAGTTTTTTTTTTGGGGGGGGGGGGAGGGCACAAATAAAAGAAAAAGATGGCTATAGAATATATAAACGATTCAAACAACATCATAAAAAATAACAAAAATTCTAATATATTCGTATCAATCACTATAAGTATATACACATTTGTTTCCCCTTTATCTAAGATGAGGAAAAGATTAGTTGGTCTACTAACGGAGGAATAAAAATGACTAATGATTGATTCAATCAGTAAAATACAAATAATCATTTTTAAATTATGAATTGATTGACAAAAGCATCCAGCTATATTATGATAGCAATCTGTATTCATTTCTATGATTTGAAAGATCACTTGAATATTTCATTTACTAAAACTGTTAATAAAGTATTTTGATATTTTTTCTAATTACAAAAATCAGCAACAAGCAATCTTGTCTTAATCACAAACATTGAAGAAAATATGACTCAGTATGCAAGCCATGTAAATCTTGTCCATTTCAGATGCAGATGTTTAAGTTTCAAACGATATGTATGGTTTTAATATAGTTTTAATAGAGATATTTGCACCCTGTCACTATCATTGTATGTTACATCAGGCTGATCCGGCAAAGGGCAAGAATTCCTCATCAGATGAGTGTGCATCTTCATCTAAAATTTAATAGTTAACTGTCATTTAATCAATGTAATGCATACTATTGATAGTTTAAATGACGTTTTACTAATGTATCAATGACAATGAAATATATATTTTTTTAAATATTGGTCTGATGTGTTAATTACAGTCGAATTTCATTCCACATAGATAATGTGTTTATGTTTCTGGTCTATTATAATGCATGGTTTCAATCACATCTGATCACCTTCTCAACAAATTGTTAATCACATGTAAATAACTACAATAACACGTAACAGTACATTTATCTCCTGTGATCTTCTTTTAGTTTTTAATTAAGTTTAAAGTAATTTCAAAGACTGAGACTGGTAAAGGCAGCTAATCCCTAAACAAGGACTTGTTTGATAATCAAAATCAATAATACAGAATAAGCAAGTCTGATATGCATTATATGGACACATAAATAAGTTATATGAATCTCAAATGTTTAAATTAGAATTTAAAAAAAAACGAAAGAAAATGCAAATTTCCATTAAAACGTTTAAGGATAATTATACCGAGTAGCATTCAGACGTTTAAATCCCAGAAACTATTTTAGAAAAAAAGAGATCGCAATTTTAAAACAGTTCACTGGGATATCAACTTTGTTGGTTACGCGATCAAATCCTGTGATGAATATCAATACTAAATAAATATTAAGTACTTTTAAATCTTACTTGTCAGAACATCCTGTCGGGTGATATATCTGTAGACACACACCGTCTTATTGTTCCCTGACCCGACCAAGAGACTGTTGGTTTTGCTATCATAACTCAGGCTGTACGGTTCACCCATTTCTTGTGATTTTGCTAGCAGATTTGACAGGAACTGACCATCACTGTTTAACATTTGTACTGTGTTTTTTATATCATCACACACCAGGATGTGGGACAGGGTGTCAGTACAGATTCCACCAGGTGATAGTTCTGATCCTGATGGATGTCCTGTGTAGGAGAAACGATATATTCCTTTTCGATCTGTCACCACTACAGCACAGACAAGATACAGTCAGACACCACGACATCCCTGTTATTGTTCTCGGTTATATAGCTAGGTGATCTATAAACTGCTAGTCCTTTGTTGTCGTGTTGAATCGTTTGTATTAGCTGTCCACTCTGGTTGTACCGGGTTACCTTGCCAGTTCTTGTATCTTTGCTCATCATCCCGACAAGTAAATCCCCAGTGGAAGGAGAGCAGTACACACAATGTGGTTCCCATGTAGAGTCAGTTTGTTGCATAAATAATGTGGTTGTTTTCATATCCTTTGAAAGTTTGAAGATGCTGTAATTTTTATCTATATAAATCAATTCATCCATACTGTTCATTGTGTGCGGTCCAATGTAGCCACATTACAAATCCTTAAGATTAAATAGAGTGACGCCTGTAATGTTAGTCAAGATGATATTGTTTTCTCTACCACTGACCCATAGCCGGTCTGAATTCACACAGGAAATGTGTAGACAACGATCAACACCTGTCACGTTGAAAGTTTGAAGTAACTCGGGGGCAGCTTCAGTTTCAGTTGACACTCATTTTCTTCCCGTTGGTTTTCTGTCTCTGTGGAATGAATTTCACTCAGTGATTCCATTACATCAACTGTCTCTGGGTTTTCATCTACAAACATCATGAATAAAGAGCCCATTATGTGGTTTTAAATCGTAAATATGATAAGTTATTGTTCCGAACGCTGTCCAAACGTTGTCTTTAAGACCCAACCCCTAATTTCATAGTCTGCATGATAAATATAAGAGCTTAGTGATCGATTCGGCATCAACCAATTCTGTTACTGAGACAATATTGTTGGTTTATCTCCACTTAAGGAAACAGATCTCACAGAGAATGCTCGAAGATGGGTTTTTTTATATCACGCAAAGTAATATTCACAAAATTTTATTGGCAAAGTCTGAAAACAAGGTATAATTTAAAACTAGAAAACCACAGTTTTCGTTACTCAAGAACTCAACTCCCTAAGAAAATATTTTTGCAAATAAGTTTTATCAATGACCTACATGTTCCTCTCTTGCCAGTTACCTCTGAATATTTATTGAAATTCCTTCAAATTGTTTTTGTTTCATCAGAAATGATTACAAAAATAACATTAGGAATTGAAAAACAGTTATAAATTGATAACTCTTCTTATTATATATTACAATAAATAGTTTGCACAGCAAAGTTTAAATTAAATTTGATTTATTTCGATTATCCTCTATCTAATCTTTAAGTTCAACACAATTTTGACTAGGTATTACATAAGTTTGACTAATTAGTGCTCTAAACCATTGATGGTATATAAGTACGTATTAGTCCTAAATTTTATCAACAGGTGTTTAAGTTTTCAATTTTAAAAAAGGTCTCGTATTTATGATCGGTTTAGTGCTATGCGTCGATTTGGCCAAATTAACCATATGGACCCAAAGATGATTAATATTTTTTTTTCTCAAGACCTAGCACATAAAATGACGACTGCTTTATAATTTGGGGAGAATGGGGTGGTGGGGGACAGGGGGACATTAATTACTTCTGGAGTACTTGTTACTTTGGTATCCTGTTGGAGCTGAAAAATCATGTGGTCATAGTTAAATATTTGAGATATGCGATTTCATATTATTTTTTTTTATGTTTTTCAGATAGGCCTATTTCTTATTGCGTATTAATAATTAGCCAGTTATCTGAAAACATATCAGAAATTTTTTTACACAAAATATGCAAAATGGTGTTTAAAAAAATCAATCTCCACCTTCGCTACATAAGAATTTAAGAACAAATTTTTCTAAAGTGAAAAAGTTAATCTGCCTTTCCTCTGATTTCAGAGAATTTTAACTTTGTCGTTGCATATTTTCCTCAAATAAGCAAAACATGGATACACAAAACAATATTTATCGTTACCATTATTCATTTGTGTGTTTAAAACAAATTTTGACTTAAAGTACTTAACTTTAAAAAAAACCTCAAACCCTGAGTAAAGGTAATTCTAAATCTAACAAATAATAAACAAACTTTTTTGTTTGAAATAAAACCAAACATTATTATCAACAACTGCCTGACTACAAAGACATATAATACATTAAGTGTTTAATTTGCTTATAATTTATAATTGCAAAGGTGTTACTATTGCTCATTTAGAATAATAATTAACAGATCATATTATATCTTCCATAAAGTTACAAAACATAATTAATCAAACTTACCTGTCAGAGCATTTCGGGTTATGTACCTGTACACATAAACCTTGTTGTTGTCGTCTGATCCCACCCAGAGACGATGAGTGTAGGCATCATAACTCAAGCAGTGTGGTTCAAATACTCCTGATGGTCTTATCAGTAGATGTAACAAGAACTGGCCGTCACTGTCTAAAATCTGTACTGTGTTGGTTATATCATCACACACCAGGATGTGTGACAGCGCGTCAGTACAGATTCCATAAGGCAAGAGACGGGATTCTGATGAATGTCCTGTGTAAGAGAAACGATGTCTCCCTCCACGCTCTGTCACCACTATAGCACCAGACACATGGATATTGTTGGATACCACGACATCCCCATTGTTGTTCTCTGTTATATAGTTTGGTTGACTATACAGATTCAATCCTTTATTGTCGTGTTGTATTGTTTGAATAAGTTGTCCGATCTGGTTGTAACGGGTTACCTTGCCTGTCTCCGTATCATAGTTATACATTCCTGCCAGTAGATCCCCAGTGGACGGGGACCAGTACATACACTGTGGTATCCATGGAAAGTATGTGCCTGCTATAAACATTTCGTTTGATTTCATATTGTTTGACAGTTTTCTAATATTATATTTTCTATCAATGTAAATCAATTCACAATCGCTATTCACTGTATGTAATCCGCTAAATAAATCAGTAGGCAAAATTTTCAATTGATGTAGAGTGTCACCTGTTAGGTCTGTTAATATGAGATCGTTCTCGTAATTACTGACCCAAACCTGGTCTGTTGTCACGCAAGATATATGAACACAATTATGGACATTTTTCACTGTGAGAAAAAGATGTATCTCAGGAACAGACATGAGTTTCATCAAGCACTCATTTTTTACGCGTCGGTTTCCTCTTTCTGTGATTTGGATTCCACACAGTAACTCAATCGCAGCCTTCTTGTTGAAGGACTCAGCCATGGAGAGCTGGCTGGTGTGGAGTGTAAGATACGGACTGTCATGTATCTGAGGGAGGCACGTTTTCTTTATAAGAAACTGCACTGGTGAGTTTGAGGACTTTTCATATAAGTATTCATATTCAAGTATGGTGCTTATATGTTTTTTTAGTTTTCTCTTCTGTTTAAACATCTGTGTTTGAAGTCAACATCACGTAGCACATTGATAATTCGAGCCTTAAGTGTCTGGGCCTTTGTTAACATCCCTGATTGATAGAGGGAGAATTCTCTGTGACAGGTTTTTACATCAGCTTTGATTCCTTTCAGGAGAACAGGTCTGTAAAAGAGAGCCTCACTTCTGATGGTGTGAATGGTTTTTCTTTGGTTTTCTAGCTCTGCTTCATTTCTAACATAAATTTTAGTGTGTGATCTTTGCTTTGTGCAATGGGAAAACTCAGATACATGACAAGATTTACAATATTCGTCATTCAAATGGTTTGGATGACTTGTAGAGACATCTTGTTTTGGAATGTTGTTGGATTTTAACCGGTATAGCACAACATTATGGTCTATTGTTTTGAGATTTGTGACATGTTTTTCTTTACACTGGAAACACAGATCACCTGGACATGATACACAAAAGAATTCTTTGGCCCTAGAACACTTAGAACACTGATGTACTCTATATTGTGTGTTTGCTTTGTCCATGATGGTCTAGTATACACAATTACAACCTGTTAAATGTAAAAGATGTTTTTAGAATATAAATTATTATCTCTATTCAATTTCAATTTCTAATTTAGAGAATACGCTGTTTTGTTAAATCTAAAATTCAGATACATGTTCATAATTTGACCGATCTAGATGAATAATTTGAAGCTGTTAATTGTTTGATATCTGAATAATTTAATTATGATTGCAACACTTATATTCTCTATCATAACCTTCCTACATCATAATACGACGCGCATGCTGAACGTATCCATTCGCTTGACAATACCTTCAGGTTTTATACAAATTATCTTTTTTTTTTTTAATATAACGATTCTTATTTTCTAAACTTAGTAATAAAAAGTATAAGGAATGATTCTTCCCTCTACCTATGTTATACTCATATAACATAACTTGGGATAGTTTTATAGACCGTTACGCTGTTGAAAAGGCCTAAACTGTCCCAAGTTATGTTATATCAGTATAACATTCATGTAGGCAGAAGTTAGATTCACTCCTTAAATAAATTTATAGACTAATCACAGAAAGACACATTTTCATGGAGAACGAAAACAAAGAAACGAAATTAGTATAAGAGAAATGGATCGAGAGAGACAAGGAGAGAGTTATTAAAAATCAGGAACAGATGGATACATTTAATGAGAACACATTTGTGAAAAAAACCCAGCAATACATATATAAGGCAGTGATTAATACTAGTTAGAAGAGATGTTTAAAAAGGTGGAGTGTCATTTACACATACAGTATCAAGAGAAAAACAAGAAATAAAGAAAAATAAAAATCATACTTATGATGTCCTTTTATTATATGGAGTTTGTTAGAAAACTAGCTATTTTTCTTTATTTATAAAAGTGATTACCTACAGCAAAGCAAATTATATAATGTACTATCAACCCCTAGGAAAATTTCAAATTACGCCAGCTTTAATCTGCATCTAGATTACAAATCAGGTTGCTGCAGGTTCCCATTACAAATTATTCATTAGAGGAAACAAAATCTGATTCGTTGAAAATGTTTTTTTCTAAAAGTCAAAACGACAAGAAAGATTCAAAAAGGAAAAGGAGAGATATGGAAAACAACCCTGATTTCACAATAACACTTGAAAACAAAGAAACAATCAGAGGACTACAAATCGAGGAAACTGAATATATAGGTCGGTACATAGGTACAATCCAACTAAAAAAAATCAATAAAACCTGCAATGCTACAACACTTCACAAATGATACATTACTTTACAAATAACTTTATGAATTTTAGATTAATATTTGTTGAAATCCTGTTCCCGGGACCAGATTTATTGCCAAAAGAGGGGTGTAAAGTTCGATATAGAAAAAGTTAATTTTCATTTCTCAAAATCTACAGTTTGTGATATACTGAGAATATCATTTCAATATGCATACATGTATATGTAGCATGTTAATTTGTTTCTAACTGAAAATCACATATATACCTCTCAGACAAAAAATACAAGTAAATACCTTAATAGTGTTAAGTAATGCGTAACCGAAAAATCAATTTCAATTAAAATTCAAGACAATTCTTGATTTGACTCTGAGCTATAAGGAATCCATAGGGAAAACAGTTTAAGACATAAAACATTTGAAATAATAAAACGCTGTTCAATATTGAAGAGCATTAAAATAAATATTATAACATGCATGTAATTTCTTAACAATTTTGAATTACAGTTAAATATATCCAAACTTTACTGGAAAGTTCTTAGGGACACTTTTAAAACAAAACCAACATCACACCATATCCTCCTTCACAATACGCGAGTGGAAACTCTTGCTTAGTTTGATATTGATAACATAAACGCACTTCATATCTGCTCAATAACTTGTGGCAATTACAAATTTTACTCCAATTTCACTTCATATATACTTTTTTTCAAATACCAAGCTTGTTCTTACGTGGCCACTCCACTGTATATCTGTTTTGAAAACATATTATGACATTGGTAGAACTTTATATGAAGGACAATCGTGTTGTATGGTTTTCTGTGATATATCTTAGACCTTTGGTCGTGTCTGCCACAGAGGATTTTCAGTTAAGATAAAATGTATGGTATCGATGAAAATAGGTAAATAATTATGTGCCTTTGGTTGAAAAATTACTTGGCAACATAACACAAAGAGTGTATAGCAATTGTTGTCTTCAACATTTCTATATGCTGTAGTGCAACAAGGTTCTGTATTAAAACAGATGATCTGATACGCTACCCTCTCGAACATTTAATCAACTCGCTTAGAGGTCAGGTCATCTTACATATGCATTGTAAAGATATCATAATTGTCTTTGTATATTTAATTATTATATATTTTGTAACAATAAGTTGCACTTTGATAGGTTGTACTAATATACTAATGTGTTTGCACGTTTCAATCAGTGAAACTTTGGGTATTACATTAACTGATTCCTTACTTTCGATTTGTTTACACGTATCATTTGTAAATAATTTGAAATGTACTTGTATATGTATTTCATTTTTTTTTTTAACTTCAAAGATATGAAATCGACATTTTAGCCTTTATAATTTAACATTCACATTTTACCCGTGTATAGTGTAACGTTGGCCGTGATAAAATTACAAATCATGTTACTAAGTCATTATACAAATCGCCAGGCATATCGGGTTGACGCTTATAATCAAAGGACTATCTTCTTTCAAGTTCCGAGATAAAATAAAAAGAAGTAGGAAACTTTACAATAAAAACATAATTCGATATATGTACATACTTTGGGGTTCCCTTTTCAAGAGAGAACGATTAACTTCCGCCAAGGTTAGTTTCATTTGCCTTCCTTGTTCAAATACCGTCTGTCCATCGAAGCATGTGCGTACTCAACGGTAACCAACCCGTTCGCTTTATTCCGATATTTTTTGTACAATTTTTCCTTGAGTAAGTTAATGAAGAAAGTAAATGATTCAGAAAAGTGGCGTGTGGTTCATTGATCTACAAAGACGTGTATATTATATAATAACATTAGGAATAAACACCCGGCCCATCGGTTTATACAAGAAAATACAAATTATCTTCAATTTACGCATTACTTTTTTAAATAATATACAGTAAAACTCGGTTATAGCGAAGTCCTAGGGAACAATGGATTTACTTCGTTATATCCGTAATTCGTTATATCCGTATAACGAATTCGTAATAATACTATAGCGAATTCCCTATATACATGGTTTCTTTCACCAGACGACAATTTTTGCTAATTGAGGCTTAGTATAAAAAGACATTCTTTTGATACCTTTAATAATCGGATTGTGTATTGAAGAATTTATGTGAAAAAAAATTCATTCAAACTATTATGTTAAATGGTAGTGCAAACTTTTTAAACTGTAAAGAAATTCGTTATAAAAGTGTTAAATTTCTTTATTATTCACCTCTATGGGACTCAAAATCAGTTCGCCATATCCGTAAATTCGTTATATCCGAATTCGTAATAACTGTCAAATTTTGCAAAGATTTGTTAAGAATTTTACCGGGGACTCAAAAAAACGTCGCTATATCCGAGATTTCGCTATATCCGTGTTCGTACTAAACGAGTTTTACTGTATATACAGTATAGATAGTTTAAAACTGGATATTTATGATTTTACACATAGTAAATACATCCGCTATAACGAATATTTTGATTAAATCTTGTAAAATATGTCATCTCTATTCAATTTCACCTTGAATTGATAAACAATTAAAATAGCAGTTCGGCAATGCTCAATGCTCGAGCAATGCTGCTCAATGCTTAATGATCAATGACCCAGTTACCGGGGACGAAATTCTCGAGGTTGTTAAAACTATTAAAAATAACAAATCGCAGGGACCAGATACTGTTGTTAATGAATATATTAAGTCATCCATCAATATCATGATACCATTCTATGTAAAACTTTTTAATTTAGTTTTTGATACTGGTATTATTCCGGAAGCTTGGCTGGTCGGAAATACCGGTATAAAACCAATATATAAGAAAACTTTTATGATCTATGGTGAACTTGCTAGATATCCATTGTGTGTGAAAGTAAAAATTAGAATGTTGAGTTTTTGGATAAGATTGTTGAAAGGTAAAGAATCAAAATTGTCATATATATTGTATAACTTCTTACATAGCCTAACACAACACAACAATTATAATTTCCAATGGGCTGAATGTATACAGAATATTTTACATGAATGTGGTCTAAGCTATGTCTGGTTGACGCATAATTTAGAAAATGAAAAAAAAGGATTTTAAATGTTGTTAAGCAAACTTTGATTGATCAATTTCAACAAAAATGGGTCTCTGATTGTAATGCATCTAGTAAAGGATTGATCTATAATTTGTTTACTAATAATATTGTTGTACCTAGAAATTACATAAACTCTAGTGCTTCTATGAATAACATTACTAAATTACTTAGATTTAGAACTGCCAATAGAGACAGGCAGATGGAACAATATACCTAGAAATCAACGATTTTGTAATTTATGTAAAAATAACATTGGCGATGAATATAACTTTATTATGATATTCCAGATTTGAAAAAATATAGAAAAGCCTATTTACCATTAATGTATTTTAGACGACCAAGTGCTTTCAAATTTTTTGAATTATTTCATGTAAAAAATTAGCTGTTATTAATAACTTATGTAAATTTATCAATAATATAAATAAGAGAGTCAACTCCCCAGGTTGATGTTTAACAGTTTATCCGGCAGATCCACATGTATTTTAACATTATAGATATATGATATTTTTAGCCATAAACTTTACACAAATAAGAAAAAAATCAAAGTATTTTTCCTTAAAAATTTGAATGTTTTCCTATACCTTTATATAGAACTTTTCTGCTCAAGAAGATTTTATTTAATTTGAAATTGCCCACGACAATCTACCCCTCTAAATCAAACTCCTGCTGAGACGTCGGTCTTCAATGAGACGGGTGCGCGCTCCCTGACGATTCATAATATGTGAACAAAGAGATCCTTGATCCGCCTCACAGAGAGCCTTTACCCGTCACACCTGAAATACACCATACAGGTAGCCTCGCTGTGTCGTACAGGTGTTGACAAAAGGGTGCAGCAGACCGGATCTAAATCCCAGGTAAACAAACAATTAACTTTAGCGGTGTAGCGGCGATTTGGCGCTTTGTATTTCGCTGCAGGACTACGGAGGAATTTGTCGTCTTCCAGAGTTACGTTCCGTGGTTTGGATTGTTTTGTATCGATCAGTGACCGGATTATGTGTGTCTCCCAGAACGTGATTCAGTGCACATGGATTATGAATTTATCTTATGCAGGTAACAGAAAAAACTACTTATATTATGTATATGTCAACTTGTGATGTTGTCAGGTTTGTCCAGCCTGGGAATAGACCGAGAGGGGCATGTGTCGCATTCTATGCACGTGTGATCTTTCTTATCTGTCTTTACAATATAAAGTCAATACGCAGCTTGATTTTGTAAAGACCGCACCCGGAGAGAGAGTGAGAGAGAGAGAGAGAGAGAGAGAGAGAAATGACATTTATATGTGAATGAGTCTATGAGGTTGAAATAGACTAATTAAACTGAGCTCGAGCATTCACTGTCATTAGTACAGACTATTGATGTGTTTACAATATTTTCTAATTTGTGTACATAACGTCAGAAAGTGTACAGAACTGAAATGGATTCAGAATAAAAAGCAAGGGAATTAGGATAGAAAAATAAAAGTACATTCAATTCATGCATGGATCCATAACATTTTTCCAAGAGGGGTCCAAGGGATAATTGTGTTTGTGTTTGGGGGGGTGCTGGGTGTTGGTGACGAGGCCTATTTTTGGTAATTTTACAATGAGAATTTAATAAAATCGAATTTTTCAGGGGGTTCTGACCCCCCCCCCCCCCCCAGATCCACGCATGCAATTTAGTCAAACATAATCATAATCCTCTTTCCCTTCCAGTAATCTAGCTGAACTACCGGTTGTGAGATGTGGCTACAGTAGGTCTTGAGTTTGATTTACGAGGTTTTTTTGCTTCCGACAATTTTTTAAAAATCAAATGGTAATGCAGTGCTATGAGTTAAAAATAAATGAAATGGATAGAACTATCGGACAAAATATTGAAGTCCAATTCAAGAATATATCAATCCAATGAAACATCCTCATAAACAACGTCACAGCAAGGTGGTAAAGTCTGGACCAGTAAGTCTTTGAGTTGGGACCTTATATACATGTATATTATACAAATATGAAGTTAATGCATATCTATAATAGAGTTACTAGTTTATGTAAACTATGCACATTATTGCCCTCATTATTTAACCAAGACATAATTTGAATACGAAATATGAGTTTGATAATAAAACATGCACAGCTGTGTGTGATGTATATTGTCATATTACAGTCGCAGCTTCCTGTCATTGTGTGTAAATTTTGCTCAATGTAACCCTCAAATATCCGGTAACTGGATGTTTCGCACCTAAACATGTTTCGCGCTAAGATGAT
>WFKH01011926.1:84722326-84735250 GCA_016163765.1 Magallana hongkongensis | reverse complement strand
AACTTATCTCCATCTAATACTCAATAGGGGTAAACTAGAATGTTATCTTTAAAATAAATATAAGCAATCTACATCTACAAATACCCTTCATACCCAAACTGAGTTGATTTTTTAATGTGATGCAAAACCACTAATAAAATAAACATAATTGTATTTATTTCATGAATGTATCACAATTTTCAAAAAAATAGTTGACAAATTTGAGGGAAAGAGTGAAATTATTTCGGAAATTAAGAAAAATGGAATTTTCAGGCAAAATGTGCCAGCACAGCATCTTGAAGAACAAATTAAGTAAGTATCAACTATAGTCTGCTATAGATATTTATGCAGCAGATTTGGGCGATTTTTAATAAAAATACACATACCTGTGAAAGAAGTGCAATTGAAATCGATGAAAGGGAAAATATCCAAGATATCTTCATTGACACATTATCATTTTTCACTTGGAAAAATTCTCAGGAACGAAAACAGATTACTTTATAATGTGAAATGCTGACATCTTTTCTACATTTGGAAGTCATTCAGAATACTTCACACAATTTTTCAACATTATCATCCAGGTACTTTTCATGTCTGTTGCAATGCAATCAGATTTTTTATTTTTTTGCTGTGCATTGAAAACTGACAAGCTAGAGGGGGCGTTTTAAAGGAGAAATCTTGGGATTCTTTCATAATATTGAATGAACATCGTTTGAACCCTGAGGTATTTATAAATATCCAATAATTTAAGAAAATGTGCTGCATAAATATCATGGGACGGAGTACAGTAAATTTTTCATAATGGAACCGAACCTTGTAGTCAAACCCGGCACTGAGGAGGATGTTCTCGGCGGTGGGGTGCCACTCGATGTACCCCACCCTCCTCTTGTGTCCGTGGAGGTCCACCATCCACTCCGACAGGTTAGATTTCAGACCGTCCTCAGGGATACTCCACACCTTGACCTAAATACACAGAGATATGATATTCTTAGTTTTGATACTCACAAATGTAATATATACACTAATCTTAATACATGCTGAAAAATCAATAAATAAAATTAATATTATAATTAGACTTCAGGCCGTCCTCCAGGATAATCCATACCTTGACCTTAATACACAGTTATATAATTACAGTACCCACCTGACACAACCTTTTAACACCAGAGCCGACCCCAAAAGCTAATAATCTGTTGCTTAAAAACTTACAATCAAGCCATTTTATACTAAGTGTCCTTTGACTTTGATAAAATAACTCAAGAAAACATGATCTATACTTGTGATCAAGCTACAACTAATAATCTGTTTGAACTAGCCCTGACTTACTGTACAGTCCTCTGATGAGCTAGCTATGATGTTGTCATTGAACAAGTTAATCTATCTTTATGAACTAGATGTCACTTACTGTACAGTCCTCTGAGGACTATGCAATGATGTTGTTATTGAACAAATTAGAACCGTTTTAACAAGAGCTTGGACTTTGGGCAGTATGTGACAAACTCCAATTTGATGAAGGCGGAGTCTACTCATGGTTAACTGTCCAGTCATTGGCTAATAGATATGAATGCATTGAACGCAATGACACTCGTCCGACTTCATGCAGGGATGTATATTTCACTGAAACAGGGTCAATTTCACACAGCAGAGCAGTTCTTGGCAAACAACTTTCCGGTTTTGACAGTCTATGAATATTAATGAGCTTCTCTGAGTGAATTAGAAGAGAGGAGGTCAATATTTGAAAGCTTGTTTTGATCAGCAACCTAGATAGTAACATCCCACCGAAAGTCCAAGCTCTTGTTAAAACGGTTCTAATCTATCTTTCTGAACTAACCCTGAATTATTGTACAGTCCTCTGAGGAGCTAGCTAGGAGCTAGCTATGATGTTGTCATTGAACAAGTAATCTATCCTTATTAACTAGCCGTCACTTACTGTACAGTCCTCTGAGGACGAGGCGATGATGTTGTCATTGAACGGGTTGAACTTGATGTCCAGCACCACCCCCGCGTGACCACAGATGTGTGGGGTCTTGGCGTCCACCCGCCCACTCTACAACAAGATCAGAGGTCAGAGATTAAAGCTTCAAACATTATTTTTTTACACACAGTGTGTAAACAATGTCAGAATTTCCAAGTTCTACAAATCAGCAAAATCCTGTAAGCCAACTTTTATTTGCATAAGAGAAAACTTCATGATGATCATGAGAACCTTCATAATTGTTGGGAATATTTCTTAATTTCTATTTATCACAATAAATCAATTTTAGAGAATATAAAAAATGTTACATGCTACTTCAATAAGTAAAACTAATATGATATAATCATAGTGGGCATTTTTGAATGCTAAAATTCTCATTTTTTGCAAAATTTATTCAATATTTATTTTCAAAACTGCTGATGTAAGGGTCTGTATTGAAAACTTTCTGTACAAGAGGTCAAAGGTGACTGACCTGTTTTAGTGGAATACATAGAAATGATCCTCCGCCTCCTGTTTCCGTGACAACTGCCAGGAACTTTGGATTGACGGCACAGAAGTTGCTGTCATGTGTGTTGCGTGTAATTCGAATATTTTCGTAACACAGGTCTTTCTTTGGTATAGTTCCATAGATGTGTCGAAACTTCGACGAACGAATCTTGAATGCCATCTGCAAGATTATGGTAAATCAACTTTTATGATTTGTTTGACTTATAAAAAAAACTTTTTTTATATTAAATCTTTAGATCACTTGCATTACTGTTGATGGTAGTCTCTATATAAAAAAATGTTTGAGAAATATTATTGGAGTTGTTGCATTTTATCATTCAGATATTACAATCATTTAGTTGTTAATTACACATTTATTGTAAATCTACATTAAGCTTCCTTTTCATCCTTTATATAAATTCATCAGTAGCTGTTATAGACTGGATATCACAAGATGAAAAAATACAATGGTTGAAACATTTATACCACTCTATCTTTCCATAATCCAGAAGTCAAACATCAGTTTGTCAACATACATCTACCTGATGCTAAGTTGGGTGTACTGGTCAACACCAGGTGTACATTTAACAAAAAAAGCCAGAAAAATAAGCACATATTTCACCAATGTTTAATCACTGTACATCGCATGTTGCACACAACATGAATAAGAGTATTCAACAATGTGATTGCTGAATGAATGCTATGCACTCATTAGTGTACTGATAATGAATCATATAGGTATATACCTATACCTGTGAAACGAGAATGATGCTTTCTGTAGCAACAAATTCAATCCAATTTACAATAAGGTTTTTAAATGAATGTTAACCAGTTTTTGTTGTCACATTGATGAGTTCAACTTATATTAACCACCAGCAGAGAAAAGGGTCTACAATACAAATGTTTTACCATTATGTTTACCCTGATCAGAACAATTTTTAATTTTTGATTTAAATGAACAATGAAACACTTTGTTTAGCTAGATTTACAGTGACAGTGTGAGGTAAGCATATGCACTATTTCCATATTATGAAAAGGTTTTATCTGTTTGAATGAGGTAAGCATCATTTTCCATGGTACTTATATTAAGCAGGCTGTTCTCTCAGACTTTCCATTGTTTCACATGTCAAAAAAAGACAGCATTCACCAACAGACAATTAACACAGTGTGCCTGTGAATGGTCAGTCAAGCAGATGATACGACATCATATATGACACATCTGTGACTCGTGCATGCGACATGCAAAGAGATGTGATGTGAAATTCATGTTCAGTGCTAGTGGAGTATACACCTGAATGTGCATGTATAATGAAGTGAGATCATCAAAATAATGTCGGGCAAGCGGAAAAAGTAAACAATGGAAAATATATCAATAAATGCATATTAGGAACTACAGATATAGCAATTATATAAAATATATGTAGATTTACACTGATCAATTTGGGTTTTTGCAGACTGGTGGTCTATTTTTCTATTAAAATGGATAAAGAAGCATTTGACGACTGGCAAGAGGATCAAATACCAATGGACACTATTGCCAATATCATTCACTCAGTACACAGAAGTTGCAGTTGAGTTGTAATGACATATTGATACATGGAATATTTCTGGTAAGGTGGTGGATATATATCCAAAAAGTATTTGAAGGAGGACGAAGATAATCTGATAACATATACATTATTCTATCAATTTGGTATAACACAGTGTGATTAGCTTACTTGTTAGACTCCTTAGAAAATTCAGAGAAGGGTAATGAAATACATAATTTCACCAATGTATGTAATTATGTAGAAGCTCCTGGAGAGGGAGGGTCAAAAAAAGATCTATTTAGCATTCAGCTAGGTTGCGTTCCTTAACATGGTATTCTCTATAAGATTGGGGATGGAGAGGAGTTGGGCTGATGTTGCCAGTGCCAAGGTTTGGTTCTTTTCATAGTTAGGGGTATAATTGAAATATTACATACCCTGTATGACAGCCCTCTGAATAATTAAATTGCAAGGTGAGTTGTTCATAAAGAACCACGATGAATGCTCAACATCTGCCAAAGAGGCATCATGACCTGCATTCAGGTTTTAATGCCCAATAAATATTTGTATAACTAATTGGTTTACATAACTCTTTTCAATACACTGACCTGAAGAGATATTTTTGATGTCAAACTTACAAAACACACTATTGGGCATACACCTTACAATATTCACAATTTAGACAATGAATTGATTGCTATTATACACATATCCTCTATATCTAATGAATGCTCTTACACTTAATAGCATTGTGTCATGAAGCTTACAACATCATTTCATTCATGAAGCTGTTACAACATAAAAACATGCATGCATTTCATCCCAAAGCTCTGTGCCTGACAAGACACAACATTTACACTGTAGACGGT
Organism: Magallana hongkongensis; assembly: GCA_016163765.1. Classification (NCBI taxonomy): domain Eukaryota; kingdom Metazoa; phylum Mollusca; class Bivalvia; order Ostreida; family Ostreidae; genus Magallana; species Magallana hongkongensis. The sequence goes on along the minus strand of WFKH01011926.1, from coordinate 84,730,415 downwards.
GAGAGAGTTACTACCTGTCTGTTATTATCTGGGCTCGGGCTTGTTGGAGTAGACTCAGAAAATGGGACTTCCATGGCGCAGAACTAGAAATCCCAACAAGAAATCATTGTAATGATCGAAACAGAACTAAAAACAACAGATCACAGTGAACACTGAAAACACACTGAATCTGTCACAGCTCCAAATCCAGGTGATTGGAAATCACACAGAAAAAAATCTGTTAAGTGATCAACACAAAATATTATAAAAGTCCATTATTTTGCAAAAACATAATTATAGTCTACACATGAATAAACAAATCCAGGTAATATTAATGGTCCATAAAAAGATATGCTAAAAGTATAGCTATATGTATGATATCATTTATGTTCAACACAAAAAAAGAATATATCCAACTGAAAGATGTGAAAAAAATCCTCCGAATGCAAGTAAAATTGATAAATTGTCTATGAGAAAAAAAACCAATGAAACTCCAGCTGATCAAATTAGGAGATATACATCCAATGGAAAAATACAGGAGATTGTTTTTAATGAATGACTCAACGTCATGACGGAACGTGGAAATTTGCACTTCGCAGTTGGAGATCACAGCTGAGTATGCTAATTCCAATCTTGGTTGCTAGAATTCATCTTATTTGCAAATAATGAGAGTTGTTATGTGTAAGTCCAATTGGATTCAGCAACCTTAAAATTAAGGGGCCACCTTTATTATAAAGTGCACAATTTAATTCAAGCCACAATCCAACACATCGTTACTCTGAGACGTAAATTTAAGGGGCCACCAGTCGATAGCGCACCACTTAATGTAAGATCGTCAATCCAAAACATCTAAATGTCTGAAGTTTTTTCTGTGTTTTAATTTCTCTGTGGCTGTTTAGATTTCTTGGGTTTTTTTCTTCGAAGTACAGCCTGGTATATTGTATTGTAATTTCATTCCCACACAATTAAAATCACCTCGTAAAAAATCACAATGTACAAGCACTTTACAGTCTTTCACCTAATAGAGAGGGAAATAACAGACATAAACGGCAAAATCACTTAACACGCAAATAAATATCCCCAAAATCGTAAAGAAACTCATCAAGCATGGAGAAATAGCAGCAACATCACAATAATGAAAGTATAAGAGAGACCAAGTCTTCCTGATACGAAATCCCATGAATGAGCGATGAAGAAGAAACCAACAATAAATCGTGGGCTTCCGGCTTACATGTATGTACAGATTATAAATGAATGAAATTTACGACTCCTTCACCTGTATATACTATGTATAACCATCAAACTTTGGTTCAACTTCATAAACTAATTATGACACAGGTAACACTTGTCTTACCTTGACGCATGGTGATTGTTTCTCGTTAAGGTAAGAACATTACGACACAGGTGAAAACTACTTTCAGACAGGTAAAAAGTGAGCTTTACCATAAAAACCCTGGATTGCTGATCAATCAAAAATGATCACTTGGTGTACAAATAAAAAAATAAAGTTGGTTGGGGATATTTCATCATGGAATATTCAAGGGTCACCTGATGTTACATGTATATAAAAAAGTTTTATGAAATCTATTGACCCAGTTAGTTGGAGATTTCTGCTGTCTGGGGGTGATTGACTCGAATGTGTTTCAGAGATTTATTTAAATATATAGATTCAACCAAATTAAATTCTCCATCAAATACTATCTTGTACATTATGGATTTGACTGTGAAGTTTTAAGGAAACTAAATCAATTAATATTGTCATTGAAACTACTACTTCATCATGAAATCCAAAAGCAGCTCAATTAAGTAATTATAGCTGAAACAGGAAGATTGTGTTTACAATTAATGTTACTTAAAAATATACAGTACATGCAAGTGCATGTACATAGTGATGTTTTAGCTCTTTGCAAATTAAATTATATGCAATGAATTGTTCATTGATTCATTCTCATTATTTGAAAATACAAACCTTAAATGAAAATAGAGATTAATAGTAATATTGTTTCCTTAAACTTGAAAAAAAAAAACACCATGCAACTTATAACTAATAACAACCTAAAAACTACAAACAATTATCTTGTAATCAGAAGCTATTTCAATATAGAGAGGTGAATGAAACTCAAGTCACTGTGAGTGACATTGTAAAAATAAAAAAAAACTTCCTCAAACGAAAAATGAAACGCTTTGGGGTTTGTTTTTTTTCATTTCATGTAGAGGCAAGGAAGAGATGGGTTATTTTTCCAGTTTGTAAATTTCTAAATTCTTTAAAAACATATAAGAATTTGAAGGGAAAGATGCACTGCAGCACTGGTGTTGAATTTTCTTAATTTATAACTCATGTTATGTGTGTCTGTGTGTGGAAGGGAGTCTTCATATGTTGGGATGTTGAACTGTCTTATATATATATACATGTACCAGTAACTGTATAAAATAATAACTTGTACGTTTAGGGGGATGTTATTTATGAAACATGTAATAATGGGGGGGGGGGGGGGTGTTATTTGAATGAACAAGATGTTACATTGGTGCTCTAGTTTGTAAATTACTTCCTTGATATAGATATAGTGGTATACTTGACATCCTTATAGCTTGAAGCCAGCACAAGGAAGTGATGGTTGTACTGTAGGAAGTGATGGTTGTACGGTAGCAGTCCCCGACAGTACAAACTCATTGACTGAATGGGGATTGGCAGAGTCTCACTGACAGGTCATTGCTTCTTTATAACTGTGTTACATAAGCGGCTGTGTGTTCATTTTTGAAATCTACAAGGCATGTCGCAGTCTGTACACAAAAGCAGTCCCTCAACAATTTCAGGTCTTATAAAGAGTTAACAATCTCTCTCTCTCTCTCTCTCTCTCTCTCTCTCTCTCTCTCTCAACAATTCCTTTCTTAAGATTCAAGACTAAAGAGTTGAAAGAGTTAACTACCAAACAAAATAAGTTTATAATAAACATGTGATGGTTTATAGAGTATAGATAACTTTATGTTGTTTCCTCTGTCCCTGAGTCTCTATGTCTGTTGTTTCCTCTGTCCCTGAGTCTCTATGTCTTTTGTTTCCTCTGTCCCTGAGTCTCTATGTCTGTTGTTTCCTCTGCCCCTGAGTCTCTATGTCTGGATCTATGTTTCTGTTCATTCTGTTTATTTTTTTTTCCCCATGAATAAACACTAAACTACTGTGACAATTCTCTCCACTGAAAAGAAAACTGGGTCTTTTCATCCCCTAATATCTATACCTAACAATTTACTGTATAAAGGGTATTATACAACCAAACAAATTACCGCAAGGTTAATCTGAAAATACCAGAGTTTACCTTGTAAGTAAAGTGAAATAAATGTAACGATTTAAAGGTCAGGAGATCAAGGTGTGAGGTAATTCAAAGACTAACTTCGGGACTTCTTAATAAAGCCTCCAGTACAGGATTGTAACCCAGTTTAAGTTCTTCAAAGATCAAATGGTTTGAGTTCCTTTTTTGAAAGAAAAAAAATGCCCTGTGTACTTTGTCTGGTTTCATAAATGAGTTTGGATATCTGAAGTCTTATCTCGATCAGTCCTGATATAGATTTCTTTTTTTTTTTCATGTTAAGTTTCAGCATTACAAGCATATCTAAGCACTTTTGTTTGGAACTGCATGACTATAAACATCTAGACTCTTGTATGCAATCTGGCGACACAGATTTAATGGCCTGCTATTGATCAGAACTGTTCATAAGGGAATATCAGTAAAGAACAAATCATATTGATTTTCCAAAGAAAAATACATGATGACACTGGCAGGTTACATAATGTTGTCAAAAGTTATTTCTCTAACATGTGAAGTTTTCTTAATATAAATGTACTGTAAACCTACTAAATCAAACAGTTATCAATATGCACAGATTTGAGGAAGGGAGGGATGAGGGTGCAAGTTGTAACCCCCCCCCCCCTTCCATCTCCTCACCCCTGGAATTTGATTTGTAGAAGTTTTTCACTTGTTAGAAAGAGACATATTCCAGGCCTGAAGTTGCTGCTTTATGAGTACAGGATAGTTATTTAGTAAAGTGCTAAAAAAGTAAATGAAATGTAGACTCTTACCGGCATGTTGACAGGACGGCATTAATCTCCACAAATGATAAAAATAAATCCTATAGGTCACAAAAACAAAATTCTCCTTGATACAGAGGTCTCCCTATACAGATTATACAGCTGCACAGTGCATGAATTTTCCTTGATTTACACAGGTGAGCTAAAGAGTCCTTGAGTTATCCTGTACAGACTAATAGCTATACACAGATTATCTTATAACAAGCTACACACAGACTTAACAGCTGCAGGTGAGCTATGCTGTCCTTGAGTTATCCTTTACAGATTATTGGCTATACACAGCTTCACTAGAACTATCCTTCAGTTGTCCTATAAACCACAAGGATTAGCTATTCAGAGGTCTCCTGACTTTCTCACTGTGTGCTGTTAAACTCATTGGTCCTAAATCCTGATGATACTGGAAAAAAGAGTGTTCATGATCAAAATACACAGAACAATGTTACTCACAGTCATGCACTGGGTATAAAGGGTCTCATAATATGCAGGTCATATACATTCACAACAGATGATTCCAGGAATTCATTACAAATCAAAAGACCAATGAAACATTTCAGAAAACAAAAACCTCTTATTGCTAAGAAGACACTATAAAGAAACACATGTAACCTTTTGCAGGATTTAAGTTAACATACCTTTAGTCAAAGCGCTCTCAATAAATCACTTGGTATTCTGGGAAATTTGGCTCAGTCTTCATTGTGTTGATTATTGCTGGAAATAGAAACATAGGTACATGTATATAAGGGTAATATATAATTGTAAGCACTAGTATACAAGAGCTACTGGTCTTCTGGTACATGTATGTACATCACAGTATGATTCAATGTACCATGCAGAGTTGGACCTGGCATTTGAAAGTTGTGCAAAATAAAACAGTCCAAACATCCAGCAGTTATTAATTTACTGAACAAAACTTCACAGGATGAATACCCCTATATACACACAGATTAGGTTATAATGAATTAACATCCTAATGATTTGACTACATTTATTTGCACTCCATGAAACAAGCACAGTAGTTTACATGCATATTACATGTATTATATGTACTAGGCCTACATTATATTTGATCTTTGAGATAATCTGAGATTTCTCCACTTAAAGTTTTCAAACATCCGGAAAATACTGATATTTTACCAGGTTGATTTTTCATAACAGCTAGGAAGTATTTTTTGAAATTTTTACATTTTATCTTCAAGGATATAAACAATTTTGACAGGGGAAGAACTGGGGACAACAAAATAAACTTCAAGATCAAGAAATTTTTACAATGCTATACATGTATTACTTAATTGTGCATAAATACAAATCAGCCATTCTGATTCAATATATATATATATAGCACCTGAATATCCGTTCAGATATTTAATTTATGCATTAAAACAGACTGAATCCATAAACAAGATATTCAGACCTTAAATACCTGTGTAAACAAATGCCATTTGAGAAATCAAAATACACATATAATTGCAGAAAAGTTTAAAATTCCTAGTAACCTCTTTAATGACTTTATTTTTCGGTCAGTCTCTCATTTTATTTGCATATTTTGTTTGCATTAAGCTCAAGTTATGGCATCTCTGATTTATACACAGCATTAAAACACTAAATCTATTCATGGTGTTATCCGTGTACACACTCGCTCAGATCTACATAACTTAATTCATTGTGAAATCTAACCTTTAATGGGGGGATCAGATGGTGACACTCAATATAAATTGTCTTCTAACCCCCCAGATACTGAAACCTGTAATGGTATCCTGTTTACTTCAAAACATCGGCAAGCATCTCAAAGATTGAGTCTTATATCACAATTTTTTTACGGCATTGACCATGACCTGAAAAAAATTGTTTGTTTGATTTCTCAACAAAAGAAATCTGCATATTTTTTTTTTTCCCTTTTTTTTTTTTTTTTTTTTTGCATTTAAGGGAGCACTGATTTAAAAATCTAATTTAAAAGGTTATTTCTGACAAAGGGAGAAAACTTAAGTTGTCATTCCTCTGCTCTAGTTTTGAGCTGAACAGCTCTGATAGTCAGGATAATGTGCACAGAATAATGTAATACCTCTGAGGTACAAGTAGAGAAAATTAGTGCAAGTGCATGGCTTATGATAAAAAAAAATTACAGCAGTTTACACAGTGCACAAAAAATTATACCTCACCGCTAAAAAAAGACATTAATAAATAAATTTAATTATAAACTAGATTGTCAGGTTTATTACATACAACAGTCATTATAAATGCTTCTATAACCTGCATTAATATCGCCCCTATTTCTGCTGACTATACGCGAAATAAAATTGGTATTTATTCATACATAATTATTCCGGCTTAATAACATCATTACACATTGGTCCTAACTTAGGAGTAGACCCAAGGTTAACCATATAACACAGCTAAATAAAGTCAATACTGGGTCAGGATTGATGGATGGACTTGTGTATTAACTGGTCGATACCGAGGTCAACTAACAGGGTCAGTGAGATGTATGATGTAAAGAAAAATATGATGATTCAATACTACAGAAAAACCTGTCTTATCTGAAACCTAAATAATCTGAAACCTTTATAATTTTAAAACCTTTGTAATAAGAAATGTTTATAATCTGAACCTCATGAATTACCTAAAAATTTTCATTATCTGTACCTTTACCTAAAACAGAGGATGATGGCATTAATGCATCGATATCTGATTGCCTGCAATTAAAAGTAATACCCGTGGGCCTAATTAATGGTCAACATTAAAGGGCTTTTTTCTGACTTAGTAAAGTGATTTATCTTGTGATCTACTACCTCAATAGTCAATTGCAAGGAATTTGATAATCTTACTTGTTTAAAAAAAGGGTACACTGACCACACAATTATACTGATACCTTTTGCTATGTCATCTTATACTCACAACATGGAAGTCTCAAAACTCAATACCTCAGTGTAAATAAATTCCTGTACATTCCCCTAAATCCATCAGATACTGCAGAAGACTGTATGAACCCAAATGCTGACTCATCACTGATTCAGAAAATCTTCATTAACACCCAGCTCCCTCCAGTGGCATCATTGTTCTTTTATCGCACAGAAGCAATCAATGGAGCAATCCATTTTATGTACACAGTCCCCCTCTCTCCTTGAAAATGACCAATCAATTAATTCACAGAATATCTCTCTACTTGCAAATTCATCTCATCCTTCTATGACTGTTTTTTTTCTGTACCTCAAATGATCAATCAATTATTTCACAGAGTCTCAATGCAGGTCTCCGTTGCCTGATGGACAAATTCCAATATCCTCCATTTCAATAAAAGACAATATATTGTCAAGGGGGGGGGGGGGTAAATCAATACAAGAACCTCCCACAGACTGTGTAATGAGTTGACATGAAGAATTCCAACACGCTCCACTATTCCAAGACCTTCATGTGCATGTGGAATTTCCGATAACATCCCGGGCAGCCTCGGAGACGATTAAACCACTGCCGTGTTTCCTCGGTTCATAATGTGTCATTCATTGATTCTAACACAGTATCAGCATCAGCATCAATTTGTTCTTTGTTCCGATCTATTATTGATGTTTTAATTTTTCCTTTATATCCTTTCTATCACTCAGACTTCAAGGAACTAACCACATAGAGACATCAAAGGAGCAACATGCCTTGATGTGTTATCAGCTAGAAACTCTTACTACCAGCAAGTCAGCAATGACTATTATGTAAAACCTTTCAAAACTTTATACAGAAAATGTAGTTTTTGATAATGACGTCATCATAGTCTAGACCTTAATGCACAACTGAGTTGGGTCCTTCCTAACCAATCAGACCTAGAGACAATGTACAAACAAACAGACAAACAAACAAACAAACAAACAGACAATGTACAAACAAACAGACAAACAAACACACAATGTACAAACAGACAAACAAACAGACAAACAGACAATGTACAAACAGACAATGTACAAACAAACAGACAAACAAACAGACAGACAAACAGACAATGCACAAACAAACAGACAATGTACAAACAAACAGACAAACAAACAG
>WFKH01011926.1:84684253-84714238 GCA_016163765.1 Magallana hongkongensis | reverse complement strand
TCTCTCTCTCTCTCTCTCTCTCTCTCTCTCTCTCTCTCTCTCTCTCTTTTCGGGTACGGTCTCTACAAAATCAAGCTGCGTATTGACTTTATATCGTAAAGACAGATAAGATAGAAAGATCACACGTGCATAGAATGCGACACATGCCCCTCTCGGTCTATTAATTCCCAGGCTGGACAAACCTGACAACATCACAAGTTGACATATACATAATATAAGTAGTTTTTCTGTTACCTGCATAAGATAAATTCTCTGGGACATAAACATAATCCATGTGCACTGAATCCCGTTCTGTAGACATACATAATCCGGTCACTGATCGATACAAAACAGTCCAAACCACGGGACGTAACTCTGTAAGTCGACAAATTCCTCCGTAGTCCTGCAGCGAAACACAAAGCGCCAAATCGCCGCTACACCGCTAAAGTTAATTGTTTGTTTACCTGGGATTTAGATCCGGTCTGCTGCACCCTTTTGTCAACACCTGTACGACACACTGAGGCTACCTTGTATGGAGTATTTCAGGCGTGACGGGTAAAGGCTCTCTCTGAGGCGGATCAAGGACTTCTTTATTCTCATAATGAATCGTCAGGTAGCGCGCACCTGTCTCGCTGAAGACTGACGTCTCAGCAGGAGTTTGATTTAGAGGGGAATATTATAGTGGCCAGTTTCAAATTATATAAATCTCCTTGAGCACAAGAGCTCTATATAAACTAAAAGATATCCCTGTACACGTAGGAAAACATTCAAACTTTTAAGGGAAAACATGTGGAAATTTTTCTTCATTATTTAAAGTTTATATAATTTAAAAGTGGATAATCCTAGAAATAAACACATATTGCTATCATAATATAGCTATATGCTTTTGTCAATCCTTTCATCATTTAAAAATGATTATTTGTATTTTACTGATTGAATCATTCATTAGTCATTCTTTCTCCTCCGTTAGCAGACCATCTAATCTTTTCTTCATCTATAAGATAAAAGGGAAACAACTTTGTTTTCAAAATAGTTACAGTAATTGTTACGAATACATGTATATTTGAATTTTTGTTATTTTTTATGACAAATATTATTATATTGGATTTTGCAGTACCGAGCACAGTTACAATAATAATATGGAACATTATAAATTCCAGCGTTTATTCATATTTTTACTAATGATTCGCGTTCAATTTGAAAACAATTTATTTTTCAGTCTTTTATTATTCTGTCATTACATGTACAAGTTTTGAATTTTAAAATTCTGATTCATCATTTGAAAGATATTCTACACATTCTACTGTATATACTTTCAAAAAATGTCTTCGAACGACTAATCAATTTACCTTTCGTTTTACCTCAACCTTTAAGATGTTGTTTGAATCGTTTATATATTCTATAGATATCTCTTTCTTGTATTTGTGCCCCCCCCCCCCCGAAAAGAACCCTTATTTTTTCATTTCTTAAAAAGCTAACATATTGTGATCAGTTGTATAAAGTTTTCTAAAGTACATGAATTACGGAAATTTTAATGTTTTAAATTCAGAAATGTAGATTTACAAAAATTATAAGCGGTTAAAATAATAATAGATATATCTCGATATTATTCCATAATAATGGTAAAAAAAATAATCTGAATAATGTATTTCTTGTTCAATATTTCAGACGGGCACATGCCAGAAAGCGCCCACGAAAATAATATGTGTTGTAGAGGACAGCTCCAATTTGATGCATGAAAAATGCGAAGAAATTTATTGACAAATAATTTCAAACTGTATTGTTCCGAGCCCCCTTAAAATTTCAACTTTGGGCATGTTTTCTTTCCATTGATGTATGTTTTTTGGGGGTTTTTTTGTATATTTTTGACAATTGTTAAATCGTCTTAAGGATAAAGTAGGATAATTATAGTTCATTTTTACAAATTCAGAAAAGCAAAAATCAATATGCAGAATTCGTCTTCTGAAATGATCTACTGAGTATTTTTTTTTTCTAATTTAACACATCACTCTACAAATATACATACATACCTATATATTTCATTCGTTTTAACTTAACAAAGCAAGGTATATATTTTCAATTAAGGCAATCAATTGTGCGTCTTAATGATGGCTTGACCTTCCTCTTAAATTTCAGTTATGAGCTGTTATAAATGTAATCATCGTGTTTCACATGCATATTGAATCATCGTATTGCATTTGCAATATGAACATTACTATTTACTTTTAACAGTAGGGTAAATTTTACTGAGAACCATTCCTTTTCCGTCCTTGAAAGTATATAACATTTTCGAGATATTAAAGAAAACACATTTAGGTCATATGGCTACTTGGCATATTCTTAGAACTTGCGTGCGCCAAGTAGGAAAGAAAAAATAAAAAGGAAAAAGTAAACAGTCTTCTGTTTTCCAACGACTGCATGGTTGTTAGGATCAAATCTGAGGTGGTGAAGAGATAAGACAAGACGCTTTATTTGTCACGTATTCTTTTTTTTTGCTCGCGTTTCGTGATGAATAAACGCATCGAAAGTTCAGCATAACTTCAACAGTGTTTAACTTGCTTGATCTACAAGACAAAATATCGACAACAAAAGAACTCTACAAACGATGCATTGAAACAACTGTAAGTAAAAATCAAAAGATGATGTAGAACCTTTACTTGTATATTAAGACTTTTTGGAAATAAAATACGAAATGCCTGCACCAGAGTAACTGCTTATACCTTTGGTATTTCAACACGTGTAAGATGATGTTGCAATGAAACAAATGTAAATAAAAACCAAAAGAAGGTGATATATTATATATAATGTCTTTAGAAAAATCAGCGCATATAGATGTAGGTGTAGTGTTTAACCTGGTTTTGTCTGGTATTTGTTGGGTTTTTTAACATTCGGCATTCCTTGCACAACTCTCTCTATAACAACAGAAAAATGGCGCTTAGTCTACTTTCCGGATGTTCTGTCTTTCGTCGCCTGAGTGACGCACTCTTATTAAAAATAAAATCCAGAGAAGGAAACAATTTTCTATCTTCAAGTGTACAATGTATTTCTCTTTTTTGTCTCTGTATAACTGAATTAGCGACAATACATCATATATTGTTACCACATTCTCTCCAACGTTAAAAGCAGTTATTTTTTATCCATCATAGATATTTTATACAGACCAAAAATTCAAAATATACGGGGTATTATATAGCAATGCAATTGCCATTGTATTCTAAAACACTGTTTTAAACTGAACATGTGGTATATTACAGATTAACACGTCATGGATGCAACAACTACCACATATGAAGTACATCCATGTTCTAATTGTCCAGGGGACACTGAGTATTATTGTCAAATGTGTCTACGTGACCTTTGTTCTCAATGTAGTGAGAACCACGAAAACGATCTCAAAACAATAGACCATTATGTTGTGTTTTACCGTGAGGATTTTACCTTCATCCCAAAACGATTTTGTACGAGTCATTCAAACAGGGTCTGTTTTGGACGAAAAAAGAATATATTACAGAGGAAATTGGAAAAGTACTGTGAACGTTGTAAAGTTCCTGTCTGTTTTTATTGCAAAGAACATAGAACACACAGACACTTGAACATAATAACAACATATGAATCAAAGCGACAACAACACGCAGAAACTATTTACACCATCAAAAGTTGGGATCTCTTTTGCAGACGAGTTCTCCTGACACAAATGAAGGCTGATATCAAAACGTGTCTCACAAAATTTTCTCTTTATCAATCAGAAATGTTAATAAAGGCCAAAAGACTGAAGGATTGCCTTGGCCAAGCATTACGAGATGTCGATTTCAGACACAGATGTTTAAAACAGATGAGAAAAATGAACATAAAACAGATGAGAAAAAAGAACAGAAATCTTGCCACCATATTGAGATATGAACATGAACATGAACAATCAGCAATCAGACCGATTCAATTTCTTATAAATAAATCCCGTCCACCCCAGATACAAGACAGTTCAGATCTTATACTCCACACAAGCCAGCTCTCCACGACTACGTCATTCAACAAAGAGGGTGTGATAGAGTCACTGTGTGGAATCCTAATCACAGAAAGAGGATACCGACGCGTAGGAAAAGATTGTCTGCTTAAACTGAAGTCATCTCCTGAGTTACATCAATCTTTCACAGTGCTAGGCGTCGATCGTTGTTATCACATTTCCTGTGAGACATCAGACTGTGTCTGGGTCAGTGAGGATAAAAAAAATCTTTGCTTGACAACCACGACGTGTGATTCTTTACGCCATCTAAAGGATTTTAAAAGTGGTTTATATGGTTTTCACACAGTAAACGACAAGGGCGAACTGATTTGTATAGATAAAAATTATAATATCAACAAGCTGTCTTATGATTTGAAAACAACCACCACAATATTAGAAAGTAAGGGCAATAAAAGGAAACCATGGTGTGTGTACTGCTCCCCATACACCGGTGATCTACTTATCGGGATGGATAGAAAGGTAGCCCGATATAACCAAGCCGGACAGCTTACATTAACAATACAACACACCAATGGACAAGAATAACCGTTCCGTAAACCTCGTTACATAACAGAAAACAACAATGGGGACGTTGTAGTGTCTGATTATAACTCTTTATCTGGTGCTGTAGTGGTGACAGATTGTGGTGGAAGACATCGTTTCTCCTACACAGGATATCCAATAGGATCGGGACTACAGCCAGGTGGAATCTGTACTGACGCGCTGTCACACATCCTGGTGTGTGATGTTTTAACGCAAACAGTACAGATGTTGGATAAGGGCGGTCAGTTCCTGTCACATCTACTGATAAGACCACCAGGGATATTATCACCACTCAGCCTGAGTTATGATGTCCAAACTCACCGTCTCTTTGTTGGATCACAGTACAACAACAGGGTGAATGTATACAGGTATATGTCCAGAAAACTCACTTTGGCAGGTAAGTCTGATTATTTTGAATAATGATTTACAAGATATAAATGTTTTTGCTCACGAAAAATAATGTATCTTTGCTGAGTCAGTTTTTTTCTGTCAGACGCTTTTTTTGGTAATATATCCCTAAAATAGCATGACTTGTTATAAGATTTGTATTTCTGTTGGATTTACAACTTACAGTTAGTTATTCGTATACCATATTGTGGTAAGGTATTTGAACACATCAGTAGTTTATTATTATATCATGATGGTAATCAGACATTAGACATTTATTATATAGAGAATATCTTTATTTTGTGACTTTATAGTTGCTTTATCAAACGAGTTGAAATATTGTAAAATATATTCGCAAATGAAATGACACGAATTGAGGTTTTTTTGCCTAATCGATGATGCAACTTTGTATTATGCGGTTATTTTGACCTTGCGTAATAAGATTTAGTACGTCATTTCGGAAAACAATATAGCTGTTTTGATGTGAAATTTCACCGGAATAGACCTTGAAATACTTTTCTAAATATTTTTAGAGCTAAATCACTTGAATGGAAATATTGAAGCCTAAAACATTACGAATGCTCGATAGTTTGAATCGACTCGAATAACGAACAGTTGTTAATGTTTTATGAAACAAATACTAATGATTCGAAGTTTTAAGATATTGATTTGTGATGCTGACTGGTGGTTAAATAAAAGACTTGAGATGCTATTTTTTGGTATGTTCTAAGAACACAACCAAAACTTTCTTTTTCGCATCGTCAGGATTCAAAAAAAGTTCTGATCGAGAGTATTTGATAGAGCATCACCGTTTGATAAAGTAAAGGTTTATCACACGGGTAGTATACACCACACGTATAGTATAAATTGCTATTAATGCAATGTTGTGTAAAACAGTCGATTGGTGATTATTCCATTGAATTTATCAAATTATTTGGTAAAAAACTTTGAGAAAAATAACCATATACATGTAGTATGCAACAAAAATATTTGATTTTAGATGAGGATATACTTACTGCTGATACAACAGAGTCACCTAATGAATTCAGAATAACAAAGACAGAAAGAGGACAACCACATGATTCTTTGTTTAAACTGAAGTTCCCCCCAAAATTGAATCATTGTTTCAACATGGAACGTGTTTGTTATCACATTTCTTGTTTGAAATCAGACTGTTTTTGGGCCAGTGATACAAACACAAAGTGTATGTTAACAAACACAACAGGTGACATACTAAATCATCTTACGGATTTCAGAAGTGGTTTATATGGTTTTCACACAGTGAATAGTGAAGATGAAGTGATTTATATAGCTAGGAATTATAACATCAACAGACTGTCAAAGGATATGAAAACAACTACCATTTATATAGACAGGCAAGCTATAAGATGGACACCATGGTGTGTGCACTATTCGCTGTCCACCGGAGATCTGCTAGTTGGAATGTACAAACTGAACCCAGAGAAAGCCAAGGTAACCCGGTACAACCAAAACGGACAAGAGACACAAACATATCAGAGAGATAGCAGTGGACTTGAACTATATAAATATCCCAACTACATAACGGAGAACAACAATGGGGATGTCCTGGTGTCCGATTTTGACTATAACTCGGGTGCTGTAGTGGTGACGGAACATGGAGGAGGACACCGTTTCTCCTACACAGGACATCCATCAGGATCAGGACTACTGCCATACGGAATTTGTACTGACGCGCTGTCTCACATCTTAGTGTGTGAAGGTAAAACGAATTCAGTACAATTGTTAGACATGGACGGTCAATTCCTTTCACATTTACTGACAAAATCACAGTACATGGATAGACCACTTGGCCTATGCTATGATATTAACACTCACCGTCTCTGGGTCGGATCAGCTGTCGGCCATATGATAAGTGTGTACAGCTATATAACTAGGCAGGACCATGTGGCAGGTAAGTACTACATTGTATTTAACCAAGATACATGGTTTCCATTTTGAACATCAGTCAATAAGTTACAAGTAAAACATCGTTATTTTATAACATCTTATATGTATTGCCTTTATCTAAAAAGTCATTTTTACAGGATAATTTGCTTTTATAGTCCTTTGTAATTAATTTATAAAAATGAAATACAGACAAGTAATAAATCTTAATTAATTGCATTTACAGTCAAATTTTATTGCATGAGTTAACAAGAACAAAATGTTTAGATTTACTGATAGAAATAATTACAATATATCAAAATGAGGTGATCAAATTTACGGCCCCATTGAGTCATATTGATTTTAATTGAATTGACAGATAGATATTTTTTTCATATTTCATTTCAGTTAGTTCAAATAATTGCAGGCTTTTACAACCAATATGAAAATTAATAAAAACAAGAGATAAGGAATTATTGAAGTTCTGTTGCTTGGTTTTCTGTAAATCAAGACTTTCAATGTATTTAGCTAATATTTTGTTATTTATTAATGGTATGCTGTCCCTTATACATGTACGTATAATTTCAATTAAATAACAGTCAATGATTGATTTGTTCTAGATAAGCATACACACTGTACTGAAAGGGATGTCGTGTCTAGTCCAGTTTCAGCCTTAGAATGGAAATAGTTTGGAAATTAAAAGGTTGTGTATGTATTTATTTACATTTAGTCTGGTTTCAAAACCAAATGTGTTTTTGATATATTTACTTTACCTCTGCAGCGTAGATTGATTTTTGTATAATGCATATTTACTACATACGAATTCCTTGGTTTCTTGTTTTTTGGGGTTTTTTTAATTTTCGTTCCGTTTTGTTTTGTTTTTTTTAATTTCTTTTTTACACAATTTAGTCATAGAAGTTTAGCTTCTTTTTTTTTAGTGGTGTATGACATGTGGTGATAACAGTGTTCAAGATCAAAGGTCCAAAGGAAAATTACAAAAACAGGAGCAGAGTTAACACGGACCTCTAGAAAAATTAGAGGTAGGATCAGGTGCCATGGAGGAGTGAGCATCCTCTGCTGACCGGTCACACCCGCCGTGTACTCTTTGTCGTATAATACACAATATTTGTCACATGTTGAATTAACACTGTATGGATTTTGATTTTGTTGGACAATTATAATCTTTTAAGTTATGATTAATTTGGCATTAATCATTAAATCATTTTTATTTGTATTTTGCAGACTATCTTTTCATTTCACTACCAAACGCATGAGGGTTCAGCAGAATTTGTTTACGACTTTCTTTGATTTTAAAGCATTTGCTTCTTTATTCCGTAATCAAAAGTAGGGGAGCAATAGAATCAGCATAGAATATAAATTGAATTGATTGTTTTATAACAACGCTACTAAGACACTTCCCTAAAAAGAAAGTTTCAGGAAGTGAAGGACATTTCTATATTTGTAACGACATGACGCATGGCCGAGATTATTTCTTTTTTAAAAATGATTTTGTAGTGATTGTTTCATATAACAAAAACTATAGCCACCTTGAAAATATCATTATATTTGCAGTAGTCGTGTATTGTTAAGTCAGTAGATAGTTTATCAATGTTTAAAGAACCGTTTGTAAAAAAGACATAATATGCTTGATACTTTTATACCACAAAGTTATTTGATTTCCTCTATTTTTTTTTTTTTGGGGGGGGGGGGTCGCACTGTCAGCAGTTCAAAATTAAGCACACTGACTCTTGGATTTAGAGTCAAGAGCACCAATACGCTCTTGCGGCTTATTGTTGACCGCTCATTAACTTCGTGTTTCCTTGACCGAAACCATACTGGTCCACTTGTTTTCCTTTTGAAAAGAACTATATAACTCATAATGATTGTAAAGCATGAAGTGAATTATGTAGATAAGAATAACAAGACTTTTCAACGTCCATTATTTTATTTCAACGCTATGAATATGACTTAGTGATCCCTATAAAAATATTACGAAAAAGGTCAAAATCTTATATTATTCAGAAAGCGTAAAATATGACCAAAAGTTGAACTTCGGTAATTAAGGCGAGGCATAGGAATGCATAACAATATCAGCGACAAAACTAAACATGCAGCTCATTCATTTAATGAATGGAATTCATTGAATACAAAATCGCAGTTTGAAAAGTATGAACTGGAAGTTAAGGAAATGAACATGCTAATATTCTGCACAATGCAACATTCTTGGTTGAATACTAGTACTGGTCACTGTTAGTTAGCTAGGCTGGTTTAAATGATCATAAACCGGATGTAAGGGCACACGATCGTGGACGACAATAAACAACGCTGAGTATCATTTTACGTGTTTGACATTTGTTTGATAACTTGCAAGCCTTGGAACAGTGGATATCTACTCTTAAAACAATAAAGAAGGGTTAGGTGACACTGTACGACGCTCTATTTATATTATATAAATAGTGTGTTTTTGGGGTGGGGGCAACAGTTAAAATTGACACCCGAAAAAACCATTGTCAACCGACGCAAAGCAGAGGTTGATAATGGTTTTCGAGGGGTGTCAATTTCAATTCTCCCAAACAGGCAGTATTTATTTTATTTTACTGAATGTCTTAAGTTTAAAGAAACCTTTACTGCTATAATTTTTATTATCTATTATTTCAAGCGCATAACTGATTTTTTTAAGAATGAAGTGAATTCTATGGCGAACCGTATGCGCATAATTTACGAGCATGTAACAATACGTTGTGTTTCCCGTTGCCAAGTGTGTTGCTAACGCTGAGGGTAATAGAACCAATTATAAACTACGTCTAAACCAACCAGACTTCAGCATTTAACATGAAAGTACATTAAAACTACAAAATAGTTTAGTTATACATGCAACTAAATAAATACAACGTTTAGAAAAAATATATTTTTGTCTTTCTATAAGGTTTATTTATTTTAAAAAAAACACCTTAGTTCTCGATATGAATTTAAGCCATCGATCCAGCATAATTTTCGTAACTTCTACCACAATTTGAACTGCTCCAATTCGCAAAGACGTTAAGTCTGAGGTAAATTACTCTTGGTTATTTACCTTTCTAGGATTTGTTTACGTACCGGCTGTTTAAAGAATGATTGTAATCACAGAGCGTAATGATGTGATGTTTCTTTTGAATATTCTCCTTGGAAAAACTTGTAAGTAACTTAAAGCTATATCAACGGTTCTTCTCGGGATAAGATAATTAATGGGGAACAGGACACATTAATGTGCTAACTCTATTATGACGTCATTATGGATTTGATTGTATGATGCTATGATGTCATTTATTCACTATGACGTCATACAGGATTTGAAAGATTTTTTTCCGTATTTAACGGTTCTAAATTAGTTATTGTCACAACATGAGCTGGTGGAAATTTTACATTTTTAATCTTAGAACTGTAAATATACAAAATAATAAGCGGTCAATATAATCAGATATATATTCTGATAATGATCTGTTCATGTTAATTGATAAATCTAAGTAATGCATTACTTTTTTGATGGTTCCAAACAGAAGTTGTCACAAAAGGTCATAATTCCAGAATATGGGGTAGGGGTGATTCCTATTGTAATATCCCTTTTAAATGCCAAGAAAGGTGCCATGAAAATTTTATAAGTTATAAAGCACATGCTAAGGTTGATATATGCATTTTTTTAAAAATTAATTGACAAGTTTTTATTTGCCATAACATTTTGTTCAAATTTAGAATCAAAAACTTCAAAATTTAAAGTGCTAATTTCAGCAATATATTGATAAAATTATAATATTGCTTTGTAACAAAGCCAATGTTGTAAACAATTTTGAAATTTGCTTTCGTTCTCAAAATTAATGAATATGGTTTGCAAATAAATTCCATCACATAAATTAATTATTGCAGAAAATTGAAATTGTTAAAATAATTCATAATGCAAGAAAAGGGGGATAATTCCTATCAAAATATCTCCCTTGCAAGGTAAAAAAGTAGTCATGAAAATGATATACATATATGTATGTTGTAGTGGACATCTTAATGTAAATGTGTAAAAAAAAAAATCATTGACAAATAATTTTACACTGCAACGTCCTGTTCCCCCTTAAAAACAATCAATTAAAAAAACCCACATCGAAGTACAAATTCAAGCCTCAACTAGGTTTAACACGCATTGCGTCTGGCGTACCGTAGTAGCGCTCAAATCATCAAGCAACTACATTGGCTAACGTCAAATATTTTTCAACCTAATGACATATTCCTACTCTTTGTTAAAAATCATCGTTCATGGTTTCAGTAAATGTAATGGTTTACGGCATGTTTCTAGAACTAGGCGCAAAATGAAAACAATGGCGTGAAGTAAAGTTTAAATCGAGACTCGAACCTAGGGCCTATAGTTTACATTGTCATCCCTTCAATGCTGATACACACGTTAACCTCAAAATTTTGATGATTAAGTTTATTCAAACATTGTTTTCTTACACGTAATATTAGTGCGTAAGCTAAGTAAGTTTGTGTCCATAACCTATTGAGCACAGTTTGCAGTAACATATGCGCGCAAAATAACACACTATAATATGGTAATTAATAAATATTTGATGACGGTAATATTGCTTTTCACAGCCAAGACGTTAAATTCGTGTGTATAAAATAATTGCTTTGATTGAATAGACACAAACCTTTTTGAATCTGTCAGACAAAAAAAGCCAAGGGGATTAAGCCAACTTACAACTTATCGATTCCAAATCAAACACAACCACATAATATAAGAGATCCGATATAAAATAAGTTCGTTCGACTGAATTTATGTTATGCATCCAGTCAGTTAATATGTCTTATTCACGCATAATATTGTACTTTCTGTATTCTTTCTGTGCTGTTATTAGCCACAAAGAGGTTGTCCTTAGTATCCACGCATAAACCAGTAATAATACCTCGTAAACCGCAGTTTTCAATATAGCGGAGGAACTGTCCGTCCTGATCTAAGATGTGGATACGATTATTATGAATATCCGCAATCAGGATTCGACTTTGACTATCTGTTGCTATTCCATGTGGATTAAATGGCTTCTTTTTAGAAGATGGAAAACCCTTGTAAATAAACCGAAGGTCCCCGGCACAATTTATTACAACTACATTACCGAGTGAAGTATCAGATACACAAATATCTCGATTTCGGTTCTCACATATGTATCTATGGAATTTGATCATAAGAAACAAATTTGAAAATATAGGTTTTCCGTTTTCATCCAACTGAATGGTTTGTTCTACCACTGACCCACAATAACGCACAAGTTTTGTTTGTTTATCATCATCACTGTTCATAAAAACAAGGAGATCACCAGAGAAAGTACTACATACATTGAGAGGTATCCAATCTTTCAGTTTGATCAATGTATATATCTGTGTCTCCTTTACGATGTTAACAGTTTTATCAGTGACATCGGTATAAACAAGATTCCCATTCCGTGTCACTGTGATATCGAACGGTATATTTCCTGTTCGTGTTTTTACTGACTTAACAATATCCACCTGGAAACAAAATAATTTCATTACGTTGTCTTGAGCGCATGCCCATACTTCATCATCCCTTGAACATGATAAATTGAGTATTCTTTTATATTCTTTTTGCTTAGTTTCTAAAGATTTTATCATCCGTGATGCATCAGCAAGCCGCTTTCTTTTTGGAGAAAAGTCGGTCTCCGAATGATACAATTCGTCAATTTCTTCTTCTGTTTTGTTTAATGAAGATGAAAGAAACCCAAACTGTTCATACAACTGTTTCTTGTTGATTGTTTGAGGGGTAAAACGTGGTAATGAAATGGTTTCTTTTGGAGGCAATCTTCTATATTTACGAACTCTTGATTTTTTGGAAGAAATACGATTAACGTCATTTGAGTCAAGCAATGTCTTTAAATTAGTAATCTTCCTTGTTATTTCAGAAATACATTCACGGATTGTACCTTCCTGCTCTTTAAGGGCATTCCATGATTTTGAATTTATTTTTCCAATTTCCGATTTTATTTTGTTGATGGTTTCGTCTATTTCCTTGTGCCAGACCTTTCCATGCTCTGTTAATAATGCGTTTAGTTTGTTGGTATTTTTCTCAATGTTTGCTTTTTGCTTTGAAATTTCCGATGCATACTTTTGATACTTAGGGTAGATTGAGAACCTAAGCTCTTGTAAATCTCTATTCAATTTATCTTTTTGGACCTCATAAATGTCATGTAAGTGAACGACATCATGCGTTTTGTGTCTTTGAGATGTAATACAAAGAATACAAATGGGAACGTCGCAATCTTCACAATAAAGTTCACATTGTTTCATAAAATGTTCTTCACAAAGTGACACATCCTGGGAATTATGACGACTGAACAAAGTTTGATACCACTGCCCTATTAACTGTAGAAGAATCTGAAAATCATGGATATATTTTATCTTTATATCAAAATATATATGAGTTTTTGTGTTTACCAAGCATTTTAGTTAATCAAAATACACTTTTGTTTTATGCATAAAGGACTCACAGTAACTGTAGATATAAATATTTGTTTGGGCAAATTAAAACGCTTCTATTCAATAAACTTCAATCAAACTATCAATTTGTTAGAACATCTATTTTACATCTTCATTTTGTTAAGAAATTCTATAACATATTTTCACTTCATGTAATGGAATTTAAAAAAACAACAACCATAAAGTGTACTACGCATCACTGTTAATTAGTCGCGCCATACCAGAAAGTACGAAAAATGTTAACTATGACATCATACAATATCAAAAAATCATCAAAAAATGCTCAAAAAAGTATTTCGCGATTGTTATCTGTACGAAAACTTTTAACATTTAAAGTTACTTTTGCGTGCTACTATGTAGTCAAGTAGGTCCAACAACGTTAGATTTAAATAATTGATTGATCGGTATGCACTTGTTGATCGTATTGTAAATTTTGACGCATATAATTTGTAGAGAGAGGCGGAACAATCAAGTTGTTTTTACATGCAAAAATGCATTTCCCATATAAACGGAGCAAAATCTTCTTACACTTATTATACTTTTTAATCCTATTTATTATGCATGCAAGTATTTTTAGAAGGTGTGTCTTTTTTAAAGTGTTTAATGTACAAGTTAGATGTGTTTGACATCGGACCACCTATATATATATATTCGTTTTTTACAATGGCATATACTTAACAAATCATTATCATCGTTTGAATGTTAGCTAAAGAGGTTCGCTCCTTAGGTTTTGGGTTGCCATTTTGGGTCACCTCTAGTCTGAAAATTCTGCATCACATATTAATTCTAGTAGTATATTTATATTTTACAATGCCAAATAAACTATATTGAATAAAATTGTTTTTCAAAAATTACATTTTTACAGAGTTTAGTAAGGGACTATATCTTGTGGCGGAAGGTTTTCAAGAAGGAAATGAACAATTTTCATAACTCACTAGTTTTAGAGTACTGTTACTTTAGCTTCCTAATTTTCAGCGCAGACTAAACTTCTAGATAGTTTGTGTATTACAATATATTCATGATATTCTGAAAAACATATTTAAACAATATTTTGATATTTCTATCGATATAGTTTGGCATATTTAGCTTATATTTCATAGAAGTTAAGAAAAAATTAACTCCAATTTTGGCCTAAAATTAGCTTATTTCATGCTATATCTCAAATTTTTGAAATGTGACACCTACTTATTTTACTTTTAAATGAGACATTAAATGTATGTCTATTTGTATGCAAAGTTTTGGAAAGATGACATTACTATAATTTTTTTTATTTGCGTTATAATTTGATTACTCCAAAATTTTGTAACATCTGTTGTTGTGTTCATTGTGTACTGGCCTTTGAAGCCACCAGTAAAGCAAGAATTTTTAAACTTTGACTTAGATTTTACTTTTATAGTCACTACCTGTGTTCAACTTCATACTGTATTAAAATCATAATTATATAATTGTTCAAACTATAAATAATTGTTTGATTTCTTCAAATTATCAATTTCTATGTCAAATTTTAGCAAAAATTTCAGGAAAATTTTCATTTCTGTTTGAGGCCCTATATTTCCAAAAAATGGCATGTGACATGGGTCACAAATAAAATAAATGAACATTTTAGGTCCCCATCTTTATATCTAAGTGGTTTTCGGATGATTGACATTACTATTATTTCAGGAGCCAACCTCCTTAAGGGGATGTTCGATTTATTAAAATTTATTTGTTGCTTCGATGATATCTATAAAATGAATTATGATAAATATGTAAAAAACGAAGCTAATGTCACATAAATATTAGCTGGAGCTTATTTATTTATTTATTTTTTATTTTGATTCTTATAAAAAATGAACATTATTAAAAAGCAGCAGCTTATTTCAAAATTAACTAGATAGGTAGAATTTAAATATCATTTATTGTTTTTTGTTTCAAATTCGTTTATGGCTTCCACTCGGTAAATTATGAACACACATCACTTAACTGTGAATGCATGTATCATACAAAGTGGCATTTACTATGCAGTTTCATTTAACATAAAATTTATATCATTATCAAATAACTTTACATTTGTATATAATAATAGATGCATCGTTTTATGAACTATTCAATCCCTTAATATTTTCATACAATACCTTAACAGTGTTACGTAGGGACAGTGTACAGGGTTTGCTCTTACATTAAACTAAACCTAGTTCATGTTTTTAATAGCTAAAATAACCTTCATATCATTCCTCAAAGAAATATGTTTGTGCTAAAATTAGGTAAATGACGAACACTGTGAACATGCACGTACACATGCAAAATCTGGACATTTGTTTTTCTTAAGTTTATACGACGTGTAGGAATGAATATTGAAAAAAGTTATTATATTTACCTTCCTTGATAAGTAGACAACAAAAAAGAAACAGACATTTCAACAAAAGTTACAAACCTTGATAAATCCAAACATGACTAAGCATGAATTGTTGTTCCTGTCCTGGGTTACCACTACAAGATCAATGTATGGATTTAAATGTCATTTATTGAATTATTTAATCGATATCGAATTCTCTTTTAAATGAAACTGTGTTATGCCAAACATGAGAGAGAGAGAGAAAAAAGAGAGAGAGATAGAGAGAGAAGGAGGGGAGGGAGAAGGAAGAAAGGAAACATAGTTAATTTCATTATCATTACTGGGCTTTGTCTTTGATCAGACAATATCAGACAATATAAATCATAATCTTGGTTGGAAAATATTAAAATCTATAATCAGACTTAGTAACATATCCTAGCTTAAGGTTTATCGAAATGTCTTACTGTATTCAATCATTTAGACCGATTAAGATACTGACTCTCAAAACTATTTATCATCTTTTTCACCACATTGCGCAATTGGATATAGAATAGAACTTGATATATTTCAATTAGTATTGTGTGACATTATACATACAAATTAACAAGTCAAAATCTTTAACTTATTAAGTTTTAGAAATCCAAAACACAGTCAAATTAGTAATCTTAATCAATGACTATATATACCATCACCAATATATAGAACCATCCATTTGAAACGACAAGGAAAGGTCCTGATAAATATTTTTACCAATTTTATTGGTATTTGTTAGCTTCAAATAGATCGATGTAAGCCTATGGGTTGGTTCAGTTCCTTGTCCAGTCCAGAAATGATAAGTTCGGATTGGTGTTGAACAATAATTTATTAAACGTGATCGTATAGATTTTACAAAGCAACATTAAAAGTTTTACAAGTTCAAATCTCAGTCTTTCTTACTGACTAACAGTTTCCAACATCTCCCGAACACCCAACTCCTCTCGAATGCTCAACCAACAAAAACCCGTTCTCATTCTCTCTACATAAACTTATATGTGATCTTTCACACAAAGAGAGAAATAATTCTGTCCAATTGGTATAATCATAAATAATTATGTTATCATTACAAACAATCAACACTTCACACTGATCTTGATTTCCATATATTTAACCTATATCGACATTAGTTCTGTAGCTATTATCCTCTGAATCATGTGCATTACCAACGTTCTGCTTGACCAAAAATAATGAAGTATTCACCATAATTTAATGCTAATTATATGGCTGTCAAAGCTCTGACCATATTTACTTCAGTTACAATATTCCAACCCTAAATTCCAAACTGGTGACAGCAAATAACATATGATTAAATTTTGTATAACAAATTAGTGTTGGTCACTTTTCTTCGACTAAATGTAATTAAGAATACGGCCAAAACGGCTATCTGGTTGCAATATTTTGTCAGTTTGCATATTTCATTTAAAAGCAACAGTTCAGCTATAAGTCATTCCGTTTATATCGTTTTTTACATTTCTTGTTTTAAGGAATGAGTTTAATATTTATTAGTTTTATACGATATAAAATGGTTTGGGGCAGTTTACGCTTTATAAACCGCGAAGCTAATAAATAATGAACTCATTCCTTAAAATTTCATTTTTTTTTTTGGCTATCAATTGTTGATAAAAACAGTCATTTGATCTATAAAATGACATAAAATTGTACAGAATTCAAACGTAACGTCAGGCGGATTCATACGATTTTTGACGTTAGTCTTACTATGACGTAGGCAACATTCTCTATACGATATAAAATATTTTTTTTTTAGCTAATCAGAAAGCGGGTTACAACCAGAATTAAATTATTTCTTAATATTTCAAACCGATGGTTTAACAAACAAGTCTAGTAATAAATTGAAATAGAGAGAAACTTCAGCGTTTCATTCTTATATTGGTGATTGTTGATACATAACTTGTCGATGTTTTGGATAGATTGCGTTAACATTGAACAACTATTAATCTTGTGAAATGAATGTATATATGGAACATGTCTGTTAAAATCATTTTCCTACTTAGTAAACATAAAAGAATAAAGTAAATAAATTGAGAAGGAGGGTGTCTGAGAAATTGAACATTCATAAACGTTTTTGGTGCTTTAGCTACGTAAAGATTTTAAAGTCATGCATGGAAAATTAAAACATTCACTGAAAGGCTCTCAAACTTATTAGGAACAAAGTTTTCAAAAGACATTGAATTATATGCTAGGTCCTCGATAGAGTAAATGCAATGGGTTTTTTTAATCATTACTAGAAATCGCTCTGCGCCGATGTTATATGATATTAGGCCTCAGATAAACAATTTTAAGTTGTTTCGCCTATCGACAAGTAGCTACCATTTTCCTGTCTAAAAAAGCTATAATTTTTATAATATATGAGTTATAATTTGTAATGAGTTGCCTCTTAGGAAAACAACTGATAAGTAAATTTTATCGATAACAGCAGATATTTTGGATAAGAAAAAAGAAGAATATTGAAGTTAAACTTGTACAAAAAAATGGCATCTGTAAAATATATTTAGATTTCATAAAAATATGTTGTGAGCATCTCTTTGAATTGTTTTTATTTGTTGTACATATTTTGTTTTTAGGACCTTTAAAGATTATCATGAGACTTAGACAATCCTCATCATGGAGACAACAAGCACACAATATCGAGTACATCAGTGTTCAACATGGTCTCGGGACACGGCATTTCATTTTTATCTTGTGCATGTGAGATGTGTACCCAGTGTAAACAAAATCAGTTTATAAATCTAAAAATAATTGATCATAATGTAGTATTATATCGTGAGAAATTCAACACCGTCCAGAAACAAGAAATTTGTGTAAGATATTTTGACAGTGTCTATGGAGAAAATTATGAACCCTGTAAATTTCCTGACTGTGAAAATTGCACAGAGCATATACATATCTGAATGCTAAAAATGAAAAACAACTAATTCAAAGCCAAATAATTCACACTATCAGAAAAGAGGCTCACCCTAACAGACTGGTTCTCTTGACAGATATCAAAGCTAATGTGAAAACCTGTCTCACAAAGTTCTCCCTCTATGAATCAGATATGTTTAGAAAGGCTAAAAGAATGAAGGATTGCCTTGACAATAAATAACGTTATGTTGATTTCAAACACAGATGTTTAAAACAAACTAAAAATCTGATCAAATATATTGCCAATATTCAGAAGTATGAAGACCGATATGAACACTCAGGATTGTAACCGGTTTAATTTCTCGTAAATGAAATTATCCTTCCTAAGATACAGGACAGTCCTGATCTCACACATCACAAACGCCTTCAATCGAAGAATGATCCGATAATTAACGCTGATGTAATGGAGTCACTTACTGGAATCCAGAAAAGCGACACGAAAAAACAAGCGTCCTCTGATACTGATGTCATTTCATGAGTTACAAAGTAATGCACCTTGCAATTTATGGCATACAACTGCAATCAACATGAGCAAAGACAAAGAAAATGGTCTTTAATTCAAATCATCGCATATTGGGATATCAATTTCTAATATCATTTCTTTAAAGTTAATGAGTTCAGTATTGATATCGTTACGTGTTCTTTTGGAAACTTCATTGAACTATCTAAATATTTAAAGTGATATTCAGTACATAGGTTGATGTGATACATTAGATATTGTCTCATTATTCTTCATTAAAATAAAGTATTTAATAGTCATTTTAATATGAGATTTTACCTTTTTATGTACAAAATGTAGTTGGTAAGAGTTTTCATGAATAGTTTATGAGTTTTATATATGAATAATTCATGAATAAAATTCATGATCTTATTCATAAACTGTTCATGAAGATGCATGAACAGTTGATGCAGATGCAATGAACTTATTATTGAACATTCATTGGATGATGAAGCTTCATGATAGAAAAAATGAGAATAACAAGCCGTCAACCATCTCAAAAATCATAAAACGAAATGCAAAGTCAAAGCAAAGCAACACGAACCTTCAAAATGATAGAGGTAGTATCAAGTGCCTAGAAGGAGTGAGCATCCTCTGCTGACCGGTCACAACCGCCGTGTGCTCTTTGTAATAATCGGGAAAATAACGGAAAAGTCCGTAGACAATTAGGTAATTAATTGTGGTCTAACAATTAGTATGAAAATCGTCAGTCAGCATGCGACCAAGTAGAAGATTGTATTTGTTGACAAGGTCATTGTATCGACCATAGAGAACTTACAAAAAGATGACTTCAAACGAGACTCTTGATAGTCCTGTTTTGTTTTATCAACTTGTTTGTCAGTAGCTTGCCTCGGCTTAGAAACTGTTCATACGAAGAGCATGCCCTTGCGTATCGAATTAACTGAGAGACAAAAACACCATATGCAGGTGATGAAGGTATATTGCTACATAAGTAAGGAAAGTTGACTATAGAAAAATTGAAGTCATTGCGTTTATCATAAAGTTTTGTTGTTAGGTTACCATCAATGTCCATATCCAGTAAAATATCCAAATATGGAACAGATGACGCAGACTCTGTGGTATCTTTTATTCCAAGTTCAATGGGATATATCGAGTCGACGTAAGTATGGAAATAACAATTGTTAATTGATAATACGTCTTCGATATACCTAAATGTTGAGTTGAAGGCCACAGCGGGTGATTTATTTTTTTCACGTACAAGTTTTTGAATAAATTCTGCTTCATAAGAATACAAAAATAGATCTGCTAACAATGGGGCACAATTGGTACCCATGGGAATTCCAACAGATTGTTGGAAGACTTGATTTTCAAAAACTACATAGATGTTGTCTATCAGAAACTCAAGCATCTTTTTTAATGTCAACTTCAGAGTACTTGTGTGTGCAATCAGAATGGTTTTTGACAAAATAGTTTTTAAGATTTTTAATGACAAGGTAAGCATATTTACGACTTCCATTTTTATTGAAGAAACAACTGTTGATGATATCAAAAAGTCTAGATTTTAATTTGTCGTGGGGAATGGTTGTATAAAGCGTTGAAAAATCGTATGTATTGATGCTATTGATTTTGGTAAGATTTTGTGACCTCAAAGTTTCTAATAATTCTTTAGAGCTTTTTAGTATCCACATCTGATTCACACCACTTCTAGAGTATATTGTTGTACAGTACTCTTGAAGCTTCTCCTTAACTACTGTAAGAGTTTTAGTAAGGAGTAAAGAGAGAGGTTTGGTAGAACATATACTGGAAACTGCTGTATATCTCTGTTTGTAAATACTTTTGTGAAGCTTTGGAATCTAGTACAAATAGGGTAAATCAAATTCTTTTGTTTATTGGGGATATTAAAGGTATCCATAACCGATTTATGATTTTGAAGTATTTCCTGCTTTGAAAGGCTGGTATGGGTGTATGTAGGATTATCATGTGTAGAATCGAAACCTAGTTTTAACTAGTCATAACTAAGTCCTTTAAAAAGAAAGATGTGGTCGAGTCACTGAGTAGAATCAAAATCACGGAAAGAGGAGAAAGATGCATAAAAAATGCTCAAACTAATGCCTGCCTCTGAGTTCCATCAATCTGTCAAAGTGAAAGGTATTGATCGGTGTCTTCACATTTCCCTTGTAACTTCAGACCGTTTCTGGGTCAGTGACGTTGACAACGGTCTTATTTTGTCAAATACAGCAGGTGACACTCTACATTATTTTGCGACTTTTCATCAGGGATCTGATTTAGACAATGATGTACGCATGGATATATATAATGGATTACACACAGTGAATAATGAGGGGGAGTTAATCTTCATACACGGAGATCAAAAAAATTATAAACTGTCTGAATATTTACCATTTGTAAAAAAACGAATCTTGCCTGGAAAAAGCAGTGTGTATATTGTTCCACACTTACCGGAGGTCTTCTAGTTGGGATGTATAATCAGAAAGCAGAGACAGGCAAAGTAATTCGCTACAACCAAGCTGGAGAGAAGAAACAAACTATTCAATTTAACAAAGGAAGAAAACTTTACAGAAGTCCTAACTATATAACAGAGAACAACAATGGGGATGTCGTGGTTTCTGACTTCGATTATAATTCCGGTGCTGTCGTGGTGATATTGTATGGGGGAAGACATCGCTTTTCCTACACTGGACACACACCAGGATCAAAAATAGAACCATTAGGAATATGTACCGATGGACTTTCACAAATCCTGGTGTGTGATTACAATACCCATACTGTACATATGATAGACAAGGACGGTCAGTTCGTGTAACATCTACTGAGAAGACCATCTGGGATATTCAGACCACACAGTTTGAGTTATGACGTAAATACTCACCTTCTCTGGGTCGGAGCAGAATACAAAAACAAGG
Source organism: Magallana hongkongensis (assembly GCA_016163765.1). Lineage (NCBI taxonomy): Eukaryota > Metazoa > Mollusca > Bivalvia > Ostreida > Ostreidae > Magallana > Magallana hongkongensis. The sequence goes on along the minus strand of WFKH01011926.1, from coordinate 84,692,261 downwards.
TGTGTGTCTACAGGTACATATCTAGGAGAGGTGTTTAGACAGGTTAGTTTCTTAAACTCATAAGGAGACAAATAGGACAAAACGGAACTGCTTTTTATTTTGGCATTGCATTAAATGTCACATGGAAATAGTTCCTTACGATGATAAATTGTTAGCAGAAAAGAAAAATACTTAAGACATGGTGTAAACCATCATCTTGAATGATAAACAAAAATAAAAGTAAACAGTTGTTTTTCTTAATCGTGTAAAAATCACAAATAATCTGAAAAAATAACAAGCTAAGTATATCTCATATTGGTTGCTATTTTTAAATATAAATAGTTCTATATACAATATTCAGCCTATTGTCATTCACCAATGTCAGTTCCTCACATTCAATGGTACTAGTTACTTGCACTGTTCTTTAGAAAAGGGATGGGATTTTATATCTGAGCGATGTGCATAATCTCAAAGCTGAAGAATGCTATGATATTCTGAATATATTGTACATTAGTTACTTAAACATCTCTTCATGATTTAATAAATGCAGTGTGTATCCAAGACACTTGTTTATAAAATGGATTATTGGACAAAATTATATGTATAATTGCAATATTTTTTTAAAGTAAGCTAATTGCGTCCAGAGACTTCAATGAAACTGATAAATGAATAAACCATACATGATATTGGTCGCATGTTTTAGATCTTGACACAGCCAGCGCTAACTTGACTGAGTCTTTGAGTAAAATCCAAAAGTCAGAGAAAGAAAAGCAAAAGGAAGAAATGGAGTGTTTGCTGAAATTGGCGTCTCCCCCAAAATTACTTAGGTCACTTACAGTGGAAGGAGTGGGTGGTTGTGGTCACATTTCATGTATGACATTAGACAGGGTCTGGGTAAGCGATGATAAAAACAATATCGTATTGACAAACACAAAAGGCGACCCTCTTCATCCTCGTAAGGATTTATGTTGCAATATAGTTGAAGAAGAGTTATGCAGTGACATATCCGAAAGAGATTTATACCATGGATTACACACAGTAAACAATGAAAGCGAATTGGTTATATAGACATTGATTTTAATATCAACAAAAGACATGACAACAGTTAAGTCACTTTATAAGTTTACAGGCTCTACATGGATGCCATATTGCGTGTACTGGTCACAATCCACAAGAGATCTTCTTGTAGCTATGTTTAATGATAATAAAGGAAGAGGTAAGGTAACACGGTACAATGAGACCGGTCAACTAACACAAACAATACAATACGACAACACAGGGCTCGTTATGTATAGAAGACCTCTACTTATAACAGTTAACAAAAATGGAGATGTCGTGGTTTCTGATAATGATATTGACTCTGGTGCCGTAATAGTGACAGATATTCGAGGAAAGCATCATTTCTCTTACCCAGGTCATCCATTAGGATCAGAACTATGGCCTTTAGGAATCTGTACTGACCCGCTGTCACACATCCTGGTGTGTGATATTATAACCGACGCAGTACAGATGATAGACGGGGATGGTCAGTTCCTGTCATATCTACTTACAAAACCAAAAGAGATGGACAAACCACGCAGCCTGAGCTATGATGTCAACACTATCTCTCTTTGGGTTGGATCAAATAATGGCAACAAGTTGTGTGTCTACAGGCATATCACTGACGCTCAGAGAGGTAATTCGATTTCACCATTCATCATTTTATTATCTATACTACTATATTAAAATAATACACTCGAAGTTTTGCCCTTTAATACCGATACATCGGAAGAGTACTGTCTTTTGTTTTATATATTTTAAACATCATTGGTACTTGAAGATTACCAATTTGTTTTTTATTTTTTCTCAATCAAGCTTCGCTAAAAAATAATCAACGAAAATTGCTCAAAAAATTCCGGAAAACATCTGGATTTTTTGGATTTTACAATCTTGCGCATGCCCATTGCTTTCACGCTAAATTACGGGAGGCTTTTTAGACGGAGGCTCTATGAGCCTCCTCTATTGCTACCGGTCAGCTTGCATGTGACGTCGATAGTGGATTTGAAGGACACCACCTAGCGGCATTCAGCGGTTATTCGTTTAAATATTCATAATCCGTATTTATTATTGAAAACAATAACTTATTTACAATAATAAACTATATAATGTATAAAACTATAATTGTGACAATTAACTAACATCATTTCTCTCGTAAATTATGGTTCCAATGTCAAATTTAGAATAAGTATAAATATGCATGAGCTGAATGAATATTGATGATATTTGGGGTTCACAAGCAAAGGTGGTCATTGGAAAAAATAGTACGAAATGCTTCTATTCAATTTGCAGAAATAAGGGTGAAACATTGCAAAACTTGACTTAAATATAATATATTTATATTTAACAAGGTTATTTGTAGAATATTAAGAAATAGATAGAGTAAATATTGTTTTAATAACAATGCGGATGAATAGCGAAAGTAGTGCAACGTGTTATCGAGTATTCCACAGCACACGTGTTTACACTCCGAGGCACCGAAGCAGTGAGAACGTCAACAAAAACTACAGAACCGAAAGCAGAAAAAGGTAAGAAGTGATTTTGTTATGTTATTATTATTCTGTATGTACTCTATCCTGTCATGTTTGTTTTTATCTATGAGTATTTTACTCGATACTTTGGAGGGGCCACGATACCGCATAGTTCCCTTTCTTTCTGGTCTTAGTCAATGTTTTGAACGTGTATAAACCAACTGATGATCCTTTAAACATGTTAAATGTACACGGTTGAGAACTTGTGTAACATTATCGTGATTATGTAAATTATTGTTTGTTTGGCATGTTTTGAACGTAGAAATGAAAACTAGAAAATATGGTGACTTAAGAGTGTACGGCGTCACAAAATTGTGATACATGTTTATCTATTTATGGCGTTTAAAAGACATTCATGGCGTTTAAAAGACGTTTATGCTTGAGAAAATTTTAAGAAAACATGGAATTGTTCTGTAGAAAATATCTTGACAGGAAATTACTCTAGAATTGTTGGATTGTAATGTTCTAGAATTTAATTAGATTAAGACACACATTGGAACAAACCATTAGACTATGTATTAACTAAGTGTAAACATAAGGTTTTCTATTAGTAACCTTCAATTTCTTATCATGCCCATTAGGGCTTAGATCAAGTCAATGTTTTGAACATATATAAACCAACTGTTGATCCTTTATAAGTATATGATTGACAACTAGTGTTACATTATCCTGATTATGTGCATTATAATTTGTTTGACATGATTTTAATGAGAATTGAAGAGTTGAAAATATAGTCTGTGTACGGTGCAACATGTTACAAAATTGTGATGCATGTTTATCAATTTATGGCGTATAAGAGACAAGTTTAATTAAAAAGCGGTTGATTTTCATAGGAAGTAGACTATAAAGTGAAAAACATTTATTCTTGAGAAAAGTTTGAAAAAACATGGAATTGTTTATAGAGTCTCTAGTCTGAGAATATCATGACAGGAAAAACTCTAGATTGTTAGATTGTAATGCCTTAGAATTTAATTAGACAAACCCTGACTGTGACCCACATTGGAACACACCATTAGACATTGTATTAACTATGTGTGAACATAAGGTTTTCTAGTAATCTCCAATTCTTATCAAGCCATTAGGGCTTAGATAATAAACAAGATGAGCCCTCCCATTGATCCAGCTGGAGAATTTACATTAACAACATATTAAATGACCAGTTGCAGTGTGTTAATGAAAGCAATGACTAGTTTTCAAGTTCAGGATAAAATAACCCAACTATAATCCTGCAATTAACCCAATTAACACTTTAGAGATAATTTGATCAATGGAACATGTTTACAAGATCAAAATGATATAAACAAGCAGACTCCCAAGCTTTCAAAAAAGTCATTCAAAACTGCATTTAATTTGTTGCTGATTTTGATATAACAAAATATGTTACCATGATTTTCAAAAGCGAAATATAAAATTGAAATGTGAAATTTAAGTAAAAACTATAGAATATGTTATACTTCATGATCAACTTCAAATTCTCAGTTTGAAAAAGACAAAGGACCTATGTTAAGTGTGCGGTATTTTGAGGTATTGCTATGTTGCGAATAAACTAAAAGAAAACTAGGTTTGCTATAGGTTGTTCAGTATCATGGCATTTTGAATTACCAGTAGCTTGTAGATAAAGATTAAAATCAATATGGAACATAACAATCAAGTTGTTCTCCCAATGAAAGTTTTATGTGCAGATTATTCTCAGAGTGCATCTCATTTTTCATTGGTGTCAAGGGGAAAGCAATGTGTAAGCAATACGGCGCTGGTCGCAAAATACTCGGTGCCTTGCGCGACAACAACATAGAGAACGCGGCCGTCGTTGTCACCAGACTCTTTGCAAAACACGTTGGATTGCGGCGCTTCTCCATTATGGAAAATGTAGCGATTGATGCACTGCGCAAACTGAGTGATTAATTGGTATTCTTTACTTGGGTGAGATACTGACAAAACTATTACTTTATTTTTGTCTACTTAATTGTATTCACATGCATTTCTACTGCACAAACCAGACTTCGAATGCCTTGTGCTGATATCTAAATCTTATTTATTTATTTATTTATTTATTTATTTATTTACATACTTATATTTTTTTTTCTTTTAAGTTTATCACTAATCCGGGATTTTTAGTTCCCCATCTATAGCTACTCGGTCTGCCTTTTCGGATATCCGAGCCTCTCTATTTTTGGTTTTATCTTTATAGTCATGTTGATGTTTCCGATATTGAGTATACACATGTTTTGTTTTCTGTAACGGCATACAAATTTATCAGGAATATTGAATTGGTAAAGCTCAAATAAATATTCAACACGACATTATCAAGTAAGTCGCAGAGCTACATTTAAAATGTGTCATATACATTTTGTTGTAAATATTTTCTTCTTGTTAATTTTTCTTTCCATCTCTTTTTGCACCCCCTTTCTGTTTTTGTTTGTATTGGTTCAATGTCTGGTATGTAGACATATTATCCTCAACATTTATGCATTTATTCAATATTTTTTTGTAAAGAAAACACACAACAATATCTATGAATCAGAATCTTAATTTTTCTCTACTTTCTTTAAATGTCAATGGTCTAGGAGCTACTTTAAAAAGAAACTGTGTCTTCAATTGGTTAAAGTTAAACTACAAAAATCATTTTGTTTTTTTACAAGAAACCCATACCACACCAAGTGTTGTTCCCACGTGGGAAAAAGAGTGGGGTTCCAAAATATTTTTCTCACATGGTTTATCAAATAAATGTGGTGTAGCAATCTTAACACCTCAAAATTTAGATTTTGAAGTTACGGATACATTCACTGATGAGGAAGGACGATTTTTAAAATTAACTATAAACATCAATGAGACCCTCTTTTATTTTATCAATATATATGCACCAACTAAAGATCATAAAACTAAACAAAATCAGTTTCTTGATTTCATGTTGAATCATTTGTCTGAAATTTGTGATGAAAATATTTTAATAGGAGGAGACTTTAATATCACTTTAAACCCAGAATTTGACAAAAAAGGAGATACCAGTGAACCACATTCTACTTATAGAGAAAATCTAAAAGGTTTTATGGACACCCATGATTTAGCAGATATCTGGAGAAACAAGCATCATGATGCTAAGTTATTTACCTATTTTCAAAAGAAACCAATTATTTTATCAAGAATAGATTTTTGGCTAGTTCCATCTTTCTTATCCCCTTTTATAAAAGCAGACATTAAACACTCAATTAGATCAGATCATAGTCTTATCTTATTGCAAATTAATAGTGCTTCAAATTCTAAGAGAGGGCCAGGCTTTTGGAAATTTAATGCCTCCTTACTGGAAGATAATGTTTTTGTAAATCACATGCATGAAAATATAAATACTCTAAAGCAAAAATATAAAGACATGGAAGATAAACATCTTAAATGGGATTCTATAAAATGTGAACTCCGAGGAATTATAATTAAATACTCAAAAATAAAAGCTGCGAAAGAAAGAGAAAGGGAAAAAGAACTAAATAAAAAACTTGAATCACAAACGCAGTTGATTGTTTTACAACCCTCACCTAAAAATCTCAATCAATACCAAGAATGGAAAAATGAATTAGAAGAGATATATAACAGTAAAACTAAAGGTATCATGTTAAGATCCCATGCAAAATGGTGCGAAAAAGGAGAAAAATCAACAAAATATTTTCTATCCCTTGAGAAAAGAAATTATAAAAATAAGCGTATAGATAAACTTGTAGTAAACAACACAATTCTGACAGACATAAAAGTTATACTAGAAGAAGAAAAAACTTATTATCAGAATTTATATAAATCATCTGAAATAAATGTTACTAAAAGTGAATTAAATTTTTTCAATAATTTAAATATTCCTAGAATATCTGAACAAGAGACAAAGAAATGTGAAGGTGAAATTAAGGAATCAGAATGTCTTAAAATTCTCTCCGATTTCAAACTTAATAAAACCCCAGGAACCGATGGCTTTCAGGTAGAGTTTTATAAATATTTTTGGTGTGATATCAAAGACTTAGTTCTTGAAAGTATAAATTTCTCCATTAAAAAAAAGTGTATGTCATATGATCAAAGAAAGGGTGTCATCACTCTAGTACCCAAAAAGGACAAAGACAGAACTAATTTAAAAAACTGGAGGCCTATATCCCTTCTAAATTTTGACTATAAATTAGTGGCAAAGGTGTTAGCTAACCGAATCATTGACATTTTACCAAAATTAATTGATCCTGATCAAACAGGTTATATAAAAGAAAGGTTTATTGGTGAAAATATCAGAACTATTTCAGACCTTATCGCATATACAAATTTGAAAAATATCCCAGGCTTGATTTTACTAGTAGACTTTGAAAAAGCTTTTGATACAGTTGAGTGGTATAACTTAGAAAAAGTTCTTAGTATATTTGGGTTTGGAAATAGTTTTAAGTCATGGGTCAAAATTTTATATACTGATATTTCTAGCTGTATAATTAATGATGGATACACCTCAAATTTTTTCAATATAAGTAGAGGAGTAAGACAAGGCTGCCCTCTATCACCATATTTATTCGTATTATGTGTAGAAATTCTAGCAATAGCAATAAGACAAAATAAAAACATAAGAGGTATCAAAATAGGTGAAACTGAATTTAAAATCAGTCAACTTGCTGATGACACAACTTGTTTTCTTAGTGATGAAGAGTCAGGTTATGAAGTTCTCAACATTATGCAAAGGTTTTATAAATTATCTGGACTAAAAATAAATTTGAATAAAACAGAAGCAATCTGGATAGGATCAAAGAGAAATTATAAACCAGGCACTCTGCCAGTAAAATGGTCCAGAGGGGAATTTTTCTCTTTAGGTGTTTGGTTCAATAGTGAAAATGAAAATAACGCTGTCGACAAAAATTTAAAAACCAAACTAGAGGATTTAAAAGTAACCCTTAATCTCTGGAAAATGCGCAATTTATCACTTTTAGGGTAAATTTTAATCGTGAAAACATTAGCGTTGTCAAAACTTGTATTCCTAGCCTCTGTCATTCCAATACCAGAAAACATAATTAATGTTGTACAAAAAGAAATAAATAAATTTATATGGAATTCAGAGATCCCTAAAATAAAATATACTATTAGCTGTCAAAAGTTAGCTGATGGTGGACTTAAAGTTCCAAATTTTGAAATTCAAGTTAAATCACTTCAAATAAATTGGATCAAAAGATTTTTTAGTGAGAGTGATGCAAAATGGAAAAAATTAATAAATGCTTTTATTAGTAAAATAGAAATTACTGATCTTCTCTTAACAAGATGTAGCCTGCCAAGTTTTCCAGCAAAGTTACCTACCTTTTATTATAATATAATTACTTCATGGAAAATATTTAGAAATTGTATGAATGAAATCAGCATAAACCCACCCATTTTTACAGAATGCTTGTGGTTTAACAATTTTATATGCATCGACAATAAATCAATCTTTTTTTCTGAATGGTATAAAAATGGAATAATGT
>WFKH01011926.1:84650559-84680185 GCA_016163765.1 Magallana hongkongensis | reverse complement strand
AAAGCTCAAGGGTCAACTCTGAATAATGTTGTAGTTGATTTAGGAACTAGAAAACAAGAACACATGCATTATGTTGCATTAAGTCGAGTGCGCAAGTTGCAAAACTTGTTTATATTGTCATTAAATGAACAGAAGATAGCAGTCTCTAGCAATGTTGTCAGTGAAATGCAGCGATTGAGAGAAGATTTGCCTACCAATCTTAAAAATATTGCATCAGATATAAAAATCATTTATCAGAACTGTAGGTCGTTGCACCTTAACATGAAAGATGTCTATGCAGATAAAAATCTGACATTTGGAAACATATTAGCATTCTCAGAATCTAGGCTTGTGAATAGAGACAAAAGTGAAGACTACCTGTTACCTGGTATCTTTTCGATGCCAATGTTTCAAATGATTTAGAAGTTTTACTTTGTGTGGCATAGAAACTGTTCTTGTATCATTTGATTACAAGGAATCAATACTGAACCTTGTGTTTATTTACTGTCCTCCCAAAAATGCAAGCATTTCAATTTTGTGCCAATATTTGATATCAATTTTGCTATTGCTCGAGTCTGACCATCCAATTCTCATAATGGGGGATACAAATATTGACTATTTTTCTCAAAAAAGACTCTCCTCATTTGTTCAAAAATCAAAATTTCGACAAATTATGCATAGCTGTACAAGGGACAATGGAACATGCTTAGATCATAGTTATACATCGTTTAAGTTGAATTCAGATATTTCCTGCGCTACCTTGGATTCCTATTACTCTGACCATAAGCCTATTGTTGCTTATTTACCCATGTAATACTTAAATAGAAAATAATATTTCATTAATGCATTAAAATTTATCTTGTTTATTACTTATAACAATTACTTAAAGCTAGCCATCTGTGATCATCTATACGTTTAAATAATTAGAACTTGTAAAGAACAATTTAAAACAAATATTTATTGCATCTTCCTTTCATAAGAATTATATTATTATTATTCAGATGCAAGGAAAATCATTAGAAGAACTTCTTGAAGAAGGCAAACAAAAGGATACGATTACCTATCCAAATGGAAAGTTGACCGTCAGAGTAGCGAAAGTAGGCCATACTGCCAAGTTTACTGGAAGTAATGGTGTACCTGGCAGCATGCTAAATATTAGCATTGCTGATTTAACTGATGTAATGATGGCAACATTGAGTGATGAGAGCCAATTCAACAAGATCAAGGAAGGTAGGACTCTTCAGCTGAGAAATTTCCTAGTGAAAGCAAAGAGAGTGGTTTTGTCGGGACACTCCAAAATCATGAGTGCAACAGCCTTGGATGTGCCAGATGACAGAATCGAGAAGGCAACTCTCTTAATCATGCCCACATCTCCCTCCAAGACACTGAGGGAAGCCATGGCATCATCATTGAGGGACATTGTAACGGTCCAGGGGCAGATAATTCGGGTAAATATTACAATTTGTACAACAGGAATAACAAAGATTGAATGCATATATTTATTCCATTGAACTACATAAAATTTGAAATTTCTTGTTAATTTCACTTTTAAGGATGAAGCAGTCAAATTTGTTCAAGTTGGACAAAAAGAGACCATCTCTTTGGAGGAGCATGGTCAGTCAGTTGAAATAACTCTCTGGAGAGAGCTGGCTGACAGCCAAGTTAAAGTAAAAGACTTTGTTGAAATCAGTCACTGCGTTGTGTCAGAGTGGCAGAAGAAAAAATCACTAAACTCAACAAGAAACTCCTCCATTAAGGTATCCTATATTTCCAGTTTAAAAAATGTTGAATTACTGATTTGGTAACAATCAAAACAGATGTTTTATTTTAAAAAGCAAGATAACTTCTCTTAGACAAATCTTATTTGCAAAACACATCTATTAGGTATTTCTTTAGAAATTGTGTATTTCTTTCTCTAGTTTCTAAGAACAGAGCATGTGCAATTTTCACAATTGACTGACAGATAATAAATTTGCACATTTCAGTGATTAACCTGTTTACTTTCTTATCAATTAACTGATGTAGCCCATAATGCAGATTTCAATTGAAACCTGTATCTCAAAATATCATATCAATTTTAAGAGTGTTGCACCTCGCAAAATTGAAATCCGAGGGACCGTTGATGCCCTTTCCATTCAAGATGAAGAAGTGGAGATGTGTGTAAGGGATGAAGCAGCAGGAATAAAGGACATTAAGTTCGAACTTTCATTGTTGAGATTAGAACTGGGCCTAAGAGAAGAGGAATTTCCAGAAAAAACTGCTGACCTAGAAGAATATCTTATAACAAAGCTGCCATTCAAGGTACAAGCAGAAGTATCTGGAGCTCATGTCCACTCTTTTGATATTATTGACATGTAGATTGTATCGTTTTATCTGTTTGTATCATACATAACATTTCTGTAACTTTTCCAATTAAGAATTTATGAAAATTACAAGTTTATAGGTAACTTACCAGAAAAATATGCAAAATGTATAACTATAGCTGAAATTCCTTTTTGAGATGAAACGCTGCTGGGGTTTTTTTTTTACCAAATTGTCCAACAGACTATTTACCTTACGTACAAGCAGTGACATGCATGTTATCAAACTCTATGTACCTGTTTACATACTGCATTGTTTACATATTCTTGATACTGCCTTATGATATTCTGATATACTGTTTTTTTATTGTGATATAGCCGATATTACCTCGAAAACTATTCTGATTTTCTATAGCACATTTTCAGTTTGTGTGCATTTACTTTGTTTTCCCTAATTTTTATTACTTTTGTATATTGAGTTTAAGTAAGATTATGTTGCAGCAATATGTTCCTTGAATAGTTTACATAGTTATTTGTAGATTTTGTATTAGTATTGTCCAACATTTAATGATTTTTATTGGATGAATTTCAATTTGCAATATACACTTTACAGTTGTAGGTAAAGCTTTACTTAGTTTTATCAAAACAGTGTTCTTTATGCATTTCGATTTCATATATGTCCATTTCCTGTAGCTTTGTTTTCCATTTAGACCATGTAAAAATACCTTTATAATTCTGAATGGACCAAACAATGTAGTATATAAGTTGTATTTTTCCTTATAATGGATTTGTTTACCTTTGTAGTATATAGATATTGTTGAAGATTTTTTTGTGTTTCTTTACACTAAGTAAGATTATGTTGCAGCAAACATTTTCCTTGAATAGTTTACATAGTTATTTGTACATTTTGTATTAGTTTTTTCATCTTTTGAGATGTGTTTTTTCTAAGCTGAACTTCAATTTGCAAAATACTGGATATTTACAGCAACGGTAAAGCTTCACTTAGTTTAATCGAAACTGTGGGGTTTTTTTATGCATTTGGATTTCATATTGCCTTCTGGTAGCACTGTTAAGTTTGAGTTGACCAAACACTGAAGTTTAACTTGTATTTTTCCTTATAATGGACTTGTTAACCTTTGTAGTATAGAGATCGTGTTGAAGATAAAGTGTTTCTCTACATTGTACATTGTAACTGTTCCTTGTAGATTCCTTCTTAGTGTTGTCTATTTACTTAAGATTTTTGGTTTTAACAGGACAGTGGTTTGCTTCATCTCAGCATTGTTATTGGTTGTGCTCAATGTTACCTGTATTAACCTCACTGTGAATTTTTACATCACAACCAAATTTTTCAAATTCTGTGAATGTTTTCTTACAACTGAACTTCTGTACATTTCTCCATGAAAATATTCCAATTTTAAGGGTGTACCCTTTACTACTGTTTTAATACTTTGGATACTACATGTCAGCTCCTCTTATCATTTCTACAGATTTAACACATTTTCTTCATCATATATTGTAATTTTGTTTTAATGATTTATTTTCCTGTGCAAACATTCCAAATTTTGTTTAAATTGACTATAAATCAAAATGATTTTTTTTTATCTGACAAAGATTTTGTAATATACTTTAATCAATGTTTTGTTAAATGTGAAAAATTCTTGATACTCTCGGAATTTCGGAAGTTTCAACACTATATTCTTTAAAGTTACATTCTGGTAGTACCAATATGAAGATGGTTACAAATACTGATTCATAATTATGTGTTTCTTGACTTACTAAAATTTGGAAAAAATGTTCAACCATTATCTTGACATTCCTTTGCATCTTTATTCATTTTGGAAGATAGCTATACAGTATTGATAAGAAATATTCTCATTAAATATCATGAATATTACATTGAATGAAATCAATTTTTTGTTTCAAAATGCTTAATAAAGTATCATGTGTGAGAAACACTATCTTGATTCTTGCATTTATAATGAGAGTTTTTTTCTCTCCAATGTTTGATGCATTAGAAACACTCTGCCAGTTTTATCATCTGGATTATTTTTATTGTGCCAAATTGTGTTCATTTTTCAAATTTAAAAATGCATAATATCCTTCTTTTGTGCCAAAATGTTACCAAGATTTTTTAATGAACGGCAATTGTTTCATATTTTCCGTAAAGCACCAAATAAATTTTCAGTCAAATGCCTTTGATTTGTTATGCACTGTTCTTGGTTCGCATCACTGTAAAGTCAAATGGTCATTCCACTGCTTGGCATAAAGACTTGGTAAACTGAATTCCTCTACATTGTTGATGAATTATTTCAATTTTGAATTTAATATTAAAACTTTCAAGAAAAATATTGAAAACCTAATATTATGACACTATTTCACTATCATCGGAAATCTTAATTTATTTAGAAGTCCAAGATATCAACCAATTTACATAGAAAGTACTGATAACACTATATGTTTAAAATATCACCTACTACTATTAGTGCAATCTGTTTAAGTTTGAGTCAAATTAATCTCTCAGCATTATTATATTGAGATTTCTTCAACTTATTAATTGATATTGAAGTCCGAGATCAAAATTATGATTGCACATATCTACCTCTTCACTTGTAGATACTATACACCCATAGAAGTGCCTCCGTCTTTCAGTACTTTCAGTACTTTGATTAGTTTATGTTTCCACAATATCACATTTGCATGGATAAACTCAGAAACGATAATACAAGTACGTGTAAGTTTTCATTGGAAATTTGCTATACTGTTCATCAAAGAAAATACGGGAGATAACTCTAACACATTTCATTTACTATCCCGAAAAATCCCGAGAGTTCCGAATGTCAAGATGGTGTGTAAATTTAAAGCGAGTGAAAACTTTGGTGAAAAATTGTTGAATTCTTCAATAATATGAATTAATCTTTTAGATGAAAGTATTTACAGCCTCAAAATTGTTTGTAATGAATAATTTGACTGTTATTTTCAATGCAACTTCGTTAATTTTCTCCAAAATCGTTTCGGAGCGATTCTGTAATTTTCTGTTACATTACAGGTATATGGGAGGCATTTTAACTGTGGTGAATGCCTGTCCCGACACACGGTAAGATTATTCTAACTAAGCAGATTGTAGTGAAATTAATAGCATTATTGTTGGCTTAAAGCTTGGTTATGTTAATGTCAGCAATACGGTGTGTCGATGTATCTATTTCGTAAATGTCCGATATCATATGTACTGTCAACCCGTACACGCACGGGTCAAAGTCTAGTTGTTTAGAATTTTAATACACAAAGTCGGTGATAATAATTAGTCATTAGGCATATGTAAAATAAATTATGTGCTATTCTATTTCAATTTTAAACAGGTCAATGTTAAATAACTAAAAATAGCTTATACACATTGTTTCTTATTTGATGATGCGTGAAGGAATACATGTAGATCATTTTAAGGTGCTCTTTATTATTTGATAATTTCAATAACAAACAATGTATTGGCAACTCATTCCTTTTTGCAGATAAATCTTCAAAACTTAACAGAGCCCTAAACAATGATTTAGTGCTAGATATATTCAGTATTATCAATATTAGTATAGCTTCTTTTTAACACAAATATGCTAATAAAAAAGTAATTATTGCCCCAATCTCCTTATATCAGTTGTTTTAAAATAACTAATTGTATCATTATTTAATTTTTAATATTGCACAGAAATAAGAAAGCATTTAAAAAGTGTTTGTATGTTTTCTTATTTATAACTAATACTTGTATAGATTTAAAAAAAAAACACACACAAAAAGGGTAAGAAAATAATTTCTTTTATTTACACGTTGTTCGTAATACATTTCAATAATTTGTTTTATAATTTACAAAATGTCCGATTAATCTAGGATTACTTTTGAAGAATATTTTTTTAAATTTCTTTTACATAAAACTACAGTGTCAGTAGTAAAAATTACTACAAGAAAACTCGTTTTGAATTGAAATGCAAGGAACCAACAAAGAAAGAACTGTGCTACATTTATAATTCTCAGAACGTTTTTCACAATTTTGTAAGCAAATTCATTACAAAACAGTGAGCTGAAAATACTTCAGACTATTCTATTTCATTTAAATCATTTCTCTGACAGTTACAAAAAATGTCACTTTTAAAATCCGGAATTTACAGTTTGGTGATGTACCGAACGGTGACGTTTGCCTGCTGGACAAATTTTTGTTAATACGTTATTTTAACGATCTCTTGATTAGTTTTCTGGATTGTACTCAGCGTATTAGGTAAAATATAAATCTTTTAAACAATTTTTGTCTTCAAAAGGCCATCTTTTTTATCTTTCTTATAACCTTATACTTTGTCTCTAACGCTATTTAAGTTCGCTCTATAGACTGGGGGACATCTTGATATTGAAAATTATTGTGTAAACTTTTTACATTATTCTCAATATATCTAAAATTAGATGCAGTTTACCGTGAGGTAAAAATTACAAAACCCATGACTCCTTTTTCAATGACATATTCATCTTGTAAGCTTGTTAACATTTAACTTACTGAACATCAAGCCGTATTTTTGTATCAACTACACTCAAGTTTCAAATGATTTTTTTTAATTAACTGTTGTTCGTCTTTTAATTCGTCTTGAAACTGGATGAATTTTAAACAACTGTCCTTATGCAAAGAGGAATATAAATTTTATATACAGCAGAAATCCCCCTTTCAAAGAGATTGAAGAAGAATTCTTCAGAATCCACCTCATCATAATTGCTTGTATTCTCAGCAAAGCTTCTTTCCGATAGAAAACATTGTAAATTAATCTTTTGAATACTGTGACTCCAGTTAATTTTATAAGTGCTGTGTGAATATATAGAAACAGGCAAATAAAAACGGTACAGCCAGAACAGACACATACAACTTATATATCAAAGTCATTTCTGGAAAATGTACTGTAAATTATTACCGTGGCCCCAATTTTTCATTAAATCCTCCGTTTAATCCTAATCTCTCTCTCTCTTTCTTTCTCTCTCTCTCTCAAAGAAAATAAAACAAAATAGCATAAAAATTAAAATAACAGCTTATATGTTGATTTTGTATACTTCAGGCAGCCAGAATAAGATCGCTTAATATATTAAAGTTTTAACAACATATTCATGATAAGGAAAATAGGAATCAGTTTCAAAATTTGGACAATTCAGTGGACTTTGTTTAACAGCATAACAAAGAAGCAATGTTAGCACTACCTGGTTTGTTTGTATTCATTTGCCAATAGTTTGAGTTGATGTTTCTTAAAATAATCATCTATTTAAAATCATTAATAAATGTTACTTTTACATTTATTTTCTTTCGATTTTGATTAAAGGAAATGAGTAAGGTATACAAGTTTGAGAAACATTAATACAATATTATTTTCTAAATCATTCTTTTTTAAAATTTGTTTTGGAGATTTAGGGTGTGATTTGATCTAAATTATTATTATAAAGTGTATTTTCATGCATGTATGTCATCATAACTACATTCGAATAAATGTTTGATAATAACACACTTATAGTTATGTTTGATAATAAAATTTGAATGAATCTTTAATTTGTGTGAAACATATGAGTTTGGATGTCTTCCGAGGCCAATCGACATCAAAGCAAAATATCTTTAGGGCGAAACGTATTGTCACCGGTGTGTCTTAGCAACAGTGTTTACAAATACAGAACGAGAAGGTCCTCATGTATCACATCTCATTGGTTGAAGACTCGTTGTATTTTGTCTTGATTTCAAGTTAACAGTATGTATTTTTTTTATATCTTCAGCACAACCTGCTGGCCTTACAATTCTTTAATCGATCATGAATTTGTTAGATAGATCGTGTTTATATTCAGTGGTTTTACCGCTTGGATGTTACTCTATATATATATATATATATATATATATATATATATATATATATATATATATAATGAGAGAGAGAGAGAGAATGTCAGTTAGGTATTTTTTTAGTCTAACATTTATTGAATCATTCACATTGTCATTCCCGCTTTTACATTAGCTGGCAAATTATACAATACAGCGACAGTGATTTAACACCATACTGCTACATGTAGTATATGTTTACATGTATCTATTTTTATGCTTTTCTTGTTAAAACACACTACACTGAACAAGGCTAAACGATCAGATCAACTGTAAACTGTAATGTTTGAATACTTTTCATACAAGGAAACTTTTTGTTACAAATAATGCAATGTAAAAAAAAGTTTATTAACACACAGAATTCGATAGAGTGCAGAGTAAAACAAAATCAATGAATTTTATTTTCTTTTCAACACAGGTTCTTAATTTTATACCATGAGTTTTTACATCATGAACACAACAACTTTACAGTTTAAAGTACGTCAGTGTTTTAAGTGTCTTAGGGACACAGAGTACTTTTGTAAATCATGCCAATGTAATATGTGTCCTCGGTGTAAAGAAAACCACGAATACGATCTCCAAACAATAGACCATAATGTTATCTTGTACTGTCAAAAATACATTCCAACAGAAGAGGATTATTCGAGACATCTCGGCATGGTAAAAAAACTATATTGTGAACTGTCTCAACATTCTGATTCTTCCTGGTGCACTAAACAAGAATGTTATACAGAACAACAAAATCAGAAACATAAAATAATTCACTCCGTAAGGAGCGAGGCTCTATTTTACACACAAGTTCTCCTGAGAGAAATCAAAGCTGATGTCGAAACCTGTCACAAAGAATTCTCCCTCTTTCAATCAGAGCTGTTAGAAAGGGCGCAAAGACTGAGAGGTCGACTTGATAACGTGTTACGTGATGTTGACTTCAAACACAGATGTTTAAAACAGAAGAGAAAAATGTACAGTCATCTTTCTAAATTACAAAGATATGAACAACGAATATACGAATATTCATCAAATAAACCGGTACAATTCCTGATAAACAAAACCAGAATCTCTAAGATAAAGTTTACTCCTTTTCTCACACTCCACTCCAGCCAGTTTTCCATAACTGATTCACTCAACCTGGAAGATGTGATGGAGACACTGATTGTAGTCCAAATTGCAGAGAAAGGAGTCCGACGTGTAGAAAATGATCGCCTTCTAAAACTAATGTGTGCACCTGAGATAGATCAATATTTTAATGCAAAAGGTGTGCAAAGTTGTAATCACATTTCCTGTGTGACAACAGATCGTGTATTTGTCAATGATGATGATAATCTAATCTTAACAAACACATCAGGTGACTCTCTCTATCATTTTAAGGGTCATTTTTCACACAAGGGAGTGCACACTGTAAGCAGTGAGAGAGAATTGATTTATATAGATGAAAATTGGAACATAAACAAACTCTCAACAGATATGAAAACTTCCACCACGTATATAAAAATTACAGACTCTGCTTGGAAACCCCAGTGTGTGTACTGGTCCCCTTTCAGTGGAGATCTACTTGTTGGAATGTATAAAGATGAAACAAAGACAGCGAAGGTAATCCGGTACAACGGACAACTGATACAAACAATACAACATTACCACACAGGGTTAGATTTGTATAAGAATCCATCCTATATTACAGAGAACAACAATGGTGATGTTATTGTATGTGATTCCTTTAAGGCTGTAGTGGTGACAGACTGTAGAGGCAGATATCGGTTTTCGTATGCCAAAAACCCATCTGGAACAGAATTTGTTCCATGTGGAATATGCACTGACGCGCTGTCACACATTTTGCTCTGTGATTATTATACCAACACAGTACAGATGTTGGACAAAGATGGACAGTTCCTCACACATTTACTAATAAGACCATTCGGAATATTTGCACCACACATGCTGAGTTATGATGTCAACACCCATCGTCTCTGGGTAGGATCAGAAGTCAACAACAGAATATGTATCTACAGATATATAGACCGAATATACACTCTTACCGGTAAGTCTGATCAATGATCATTTATAGGTATGTAGAAATACTTAATTATAAATGTTCTCTTTTAATTTACTTTTTTGTTATGATCTTAAACCAAATTAAAGAAAACAATGTCGATGTCTTGTCTTAGTCAGATTGCTTACATTGTAGGTTTCAAGTAATAAACACTTATAAATGCATGTCACTGGTCTTTGCCAAAATGATCTCTGTTGTTTTTATATATTATGACTTTTGTTAATATTTAATTAAAATAAAATTCATTTTAACACAATTATCTAATTGTGACAAGTTTTTAATATATAGCCATACTCTGTAAGTCTGCAAACTTGACGAATGAATGACGATTCTCTCGTTAACAGAAAGGAACACTTTAGTCACCGCCAAGTTCCTTTACAAAAAATATTTATCTAAAGTACTGTATTTATACTGCTTGAATCTCTTTAAACAATGCGATATGTAAACGGTTTTTAATCCAAAGATATGATTACATGCTATGATATATTAGACTTAATATAAATCATGCATTGCATTATCCGAGCTCTCGCAAACTTTTTATAAACCCCATTCTCCTTACACTCGTCAGAATTTGACGGTTATCGATAAGAGGTCACCTTCACACGACCTCAACATTTGCATACAATCTAAATATACCCAAACCAATCACAGACATGCTTTTATCTGTTGTATGAGAGGCGTAACTCTTTAATACTGAAGGTTATATAGAAAACAATCATGAATTATTTTTCTGCAGACTGTTCAGAACCAAACATCTTTTGAAAAAACCACGGTTCAATTAAACGTGAATGATAGCTCTAGCAATATCGCCCTTAGTATCAAAGTTTGTTTTTCTAGCAAAGCTTCTTTCTCTTAGCTAATTAAGGGGGTTTGTGGAGAGATTGCGAGAGCTCGAATAGTGCAATGCATAATTTATATTAAGTCTAATATATCATAGCATATAATCATATCTTTGGATTAAAAACCGTATACTTATCGCATTGTTTAAAGATTCAAGCAGTATAAATACAGTACTTCAGACTTTTTTTTGTCGACACATCGTCTTGATAGTTGTACTGAAATCACAGTCTGCAGGGATTATACTGCTTAAGAAAATCTATTGGAACTCTTTTAAAGGAGATAGAAAAATAATTCATGATTGTTTTCTATGTAACCTTCAGTTTTAAAGAGTTACGCCTCTCATACAACAGATAAAAGCATGTTTGTGATTGGTTTGGGTATATTTAGATTGTATGCAAATGTTGAGGTCGTGTGAAGGTGACCTCTTATCGATAACCGTCAGATTCTGACGAGTGTAAGGAGAAGGGGGTTTGTGGAGAGATTGTGAGAGCTCGAATAGTGCAATGCATAATTTATATTAAGTCTTATATATCATAGCATGTAGTCATATCTTTGGATTAAAAACCGTATACTTATCGCATTGTTTAAAGATTCAAGCAGTATAAATACAGTACTTCAGATTTTTTTTTGTCGACACATCGTCTTGATAGTTGTACTGAAATCACTTGTTTAATTTTTTGTAGTTATAACTGGTTAGTATCGTAATATTGTTTGTATTTCTTTGCGCAGCAAGCAAGATTACTTACGAACATTTATTGATATATTGGTAGTGCATAAAAGATGTATCTTGTAACTATTAGATATTTGAATTACATAAGCGAATATGTTTAATTGATGTCATTTTTTATATTAATTTATGAATCAATACAAATATGACTCTTTGCCTTTTATCTAGATCAAAGTCTCACCGCTGCTGAAGTGGTGAAGAAAAAGGTTGGAATATTAACTGCAGATATGGAAAGATCACAGGAAAGACATGGGTGTCTGCTTAAACTGATGTCTCCCGCTAAGTTACTTCACTCTATTACATTAACAGATATCCATGGTTGTGTTCACATTTCCCATGTGACATCAGACCAGGTCTGGGTCAATGATTTAGACAATCTCATTTTAAAAAACAAAACAGGCGACACTCTTCATTTCCTGAAAAATTCGAAAATGTTTTTTAATTATGCAGTGCACACAGTTAATAGTGAGGGAGAATTGCTTTATAAACGTGTAAATGAAGAAAACATGCATACTGTTACCAAATTGTCAAATGATATGAAAACAAACACAGATTTTATAGTGATCAAAGACTCCACATGGAAAATACTGTGTTTGCATTGGTCCTCGTACTCTGGGAATCTACTGGCGGGGATGGCAAATTCGAAAGGGACCTCCTGTAAAATAGCCCGGTACAACCAGGACGGACACTTGACACAAACAATAGATCACGATAACAATGGATTAGAGATGTATAGAGACATTTGCTATATAACGGAGAACACTAATTGGGATGTCGCGGCGTCTGAATTTGACCATTCTAGTGCTGTAGTGGTGACAAATCGTGAAGGAAGATATCGTTTCTCTTATACAGGAAATCCACCAGGATCAGGAATACGGCCACGTGGAATCTGTACCGACGCATTATCACACATCTTAGTGTGTGATGATAAAACCGAGAGAGTACATATATTAGATGGTGACGGTCAGTTCTTGTCATATATATCTACAAAATCACAAGACATTCTCAAACCACACAGTCTGAGTTATGATTACAACACTCATCGTCTTTGGGTCGGATCAACGAGAAACAAGATATATGTCATTCAGTACATGACGGACCAAAGCGTTTTGACAGGTGATTCTAATTATTTCTTTTTCATTAAATGTTAACAAATACACAATCATACTATATTGATGATTGAAATGCAGAGCGTGTTTAAAAGGTATATTTTCAGTTAAAATAAACTCAATATGAATTCAAACGAATGCAACTTTGAAAAATGAAATAGATGATTCTAAAACCAACTTTTGAGAAGTTCCAATCTAGATAAAACCAGTTTATCGACTGGTCCAAAACTGTAACTATGAGCACAAATGCTAGATAAATTTAAGTTTCTTTCATTAGAAAAAACGCTACTGCACTATCTGTGTTTGTATTTTTTTTTAAATGGGTATATCTCCAGTTAAAGTTAAAATCACTAAGACAAAAACTAAAACAACTTTAAAATTTATAAATATATGAATAGGAGATGATAAAAAAAAAGTGCGAGGAATATTATCTCTCTTGTATGATAAAAGGGCCAGGACAAATGACTGTTGTCCTTCTTCAATATTTGAACAATTTCAAAAACTAGATCTAAACGAATGCAGTGAATTGCGAACTTAATCCGGATTCGTGCTTTGCTTAACATCACTTGAGTTTTATCAGGTACCAAAGTATATCGTTTAGAAAAATTATAAAATATCTAGTACAGTTAATATGAATTCAATATGTTTTTATTTAAAATGCAATTCATTTTCTTGTCATAGAAAAACATGCAGAATGTCTTGCTGGGGATACTTAACACAAGCCCAAAAATGAAGCTACCTTGGAAATCGACAGGTTTCAGAGAAATACCCAGTCTGCTGTAAATACGAAACATACATACTTTGGTTGTAACTTTGTTTTCCAGATCTGCATCTAAAATTTACATGAAATGAAATATAATTACACTTGCACATGTTTTCCCTTACATATCACTATTTGAGCTGTGATTCCTCCAAAACATCAAAGACTTGGTCAAGAAGTCAAAGCAGAGCATGAATAATATGGGTCACAACATTTTATGTATACAAATTAATTGACTTACGTTAAAACACACCTATAGTATTGTAATGAAACACATGTTTAGGCATGAAGATAAGTTCCGTTAAACACGCAGGACAGTTAAGGCAACATTTTGTTTTCAAACAGCAGTAAAAGGATGTCGTTTTGCTTTTGTCTACTCATTTCTGCATAATGAATAGTTCTAAACTATTTCGGGTGTCATTGTAAAGATATGGGTCACCTTAACTTGATCATGTCTAAATTTGACGACACGGGGACTTTTTAGGGTCACGTGGGTGCCCTTTAGACAAAAAACGTCAATGCTAAATCGAGACAAAAAGTTCAAGGGCAAGGCAAAGAAAGTTTAGAGTAAGTAATATGGCAACATATTCAAAATTATATATGCATCATAGAAATCAATGCTCATTCAGTTGTAAAGTCCACTAGTTATGTAAATTTCTTTAAAAAACTGGCTACTTGTTCCTAAAATAGTGCTTTTTGTATATATTGATTAAAATTACAAAGTAAACCTTCATCTCTCAACAAATGAGCATCAGTTTTCATTAAGAACTCGTAAAGAGGAAGAAAATTATACCAAGTTTAATAATATATATAGTCGTCTTGCACTTGAACTTTTGCATTTAATTTCTCAATCTGGAAGGCATCTCAAATCAATACACATTTCAAACGCACAAGTGATCCCAAAAGGGGAGGTAACTCTTTGAGCGATAACTCTTCTGATATAGGCGCGATCTCATTTTTCACCTAATCCAAATTAATTTTAAAAAATGTTTCAGCAGTACATTATGTAAATGGTTATTTAAACATAGTGCTTCTGTTTTATTTATTTTAAACTAGATTTTGACCCGTGCGTGCACGGGTTGACATTGCAAATGATATCGGAAATTTACGAAATAGATACATCGACATACCGTATTGTTGACATTTACATAACCAAGCTTTAGGCCTACAATAATGCTATTAATAATTTCACTACACTCTGCTTAGTTAGAATAATCTAACTGTGTCTCGGGACAGGCCTTCACCACAGTGAAAATGCCTCCCATATACCCGTAATGTAGAAAAAATTGCAGAATCGCTCCGAAACAATTTTGGAGAAAATTAATGAAGCTGCATTGAAAATAACAGTCAAATTATTCATAACAAACCATTTTGAGGCTGTAAATACCTTTCATCTGAAAATTTAATTCATATTAATGAAGAATTTAACACTTTTTCACAATCATTCTAGCAAGTTTACTTTGAAGTATCATCGTGGCATAATAATCCCTAATTCTGTATAAAAGCCAATCTCTCTCTGTTTCTTTCTCTCTCTCTCAATTTGAAAGAGAGAAAGAAAGAGAGAGACAGAGAGAGAGAGAGAGACTGCTGGAGAAAAACATCTTAACAGATTTATAGAATTTAAAGTTTAATTCAATACGGTAATTATAATGTACTTCAGTCTTTAGTAGCACTAAGAAACCAACAACACTTAATATCTATGAGTGTTGGATGTACATGATACACGTTTATCATAAGAAATTAATAAAGAAGAACTAAAAATAATCAACTAGACGAACAATAAAGTAAAACATTGTCAAATTGTCGGTTGCATATAAAACTTTATTGAACCTAAAAACGATTTGAGCTCTTTTTTTCTAAATTTCATTTTTTTTCCATTTTGAATGTTTAGAATAGTTGATATGAGTAATTCCAAAGCTTCGGCAAAACTTGAAAGTCAAATACTGAGTTACAAGCAAGATAATTCGATGATTATTGTTTTGTAAACAAAACTCGATTATTGTTCTTGTTTACATATTTGTTGTATTGATATACGTTTCAAATCAAACCTAGATTTCTTCTGTCGATAATATTATTTATAAACAATTCGAATTAGTGAGTTGTTTATTTTGTCAAAGAAATGGTAATTCCTAGCTTTACATAATTTGCAAATGTAAAACTCGAGATTTATTAACACAACGATGAATTCTAACTGCTATACCCTTTTGTACTTTGACTTGGTCAATCATTTGAAATGCACCAGTAAACTATTCTATAAATAAAAAAAATAAAAGAAAAATTCATTTTTGTTTCGAATCGCGTGTATTGTTTACAATGCTTCGTTGGGTGTTTTCTAATATCCGCCGTTTATTCATTTATCTATTTATCTATTGATTCATTTATTTTTTTATCTAAAAAAACAGAGGTCTATTTTTATTTATTTTGTTTTCACGCTGATTCCTTTTCCTAGCTAGGTTGGTATAGTGAAACAGTTAATTATGTTGTTATTCTTCAATCTTTTTTTGAATCGGTAAGATTTCAATTCAATATCCCTTATATAGATAGTAACAATACCTGCGTAATGTTTATATAACAAGCCCCTAAATAATTCGGTGTAAACATTTATTGTGCTCAAATGTTGATTCATAATTTATACACCTAAATAAATCAAAACTATTGCAAACATGAAATAGAGAAACAAAATAGATATGGAATTGTTAAGTTAGTTTGATACCTTTATAATCAATCTGATTAAAATCAGCCGTTCTGATACGCTACCGCTCTCGAACATCTGAAACAAGCCGCTTAGAGGATACGTCCGAACGACCTTTCGATAAGCCAATCAAATTGTGGCTAGCAAAACTCAGCCAGCAGATAATTTCCCATAAATCTGTGCGGTTATATTTACATTGCTGTTACTTAACCCGATAGTCTTTAAGAGACGGTGATTCTCATTGGTCAAAAAGGTCACGACCTTATATTTAAATATTTAGATCGTCGGGTCGTTTGGACGTGACCTCTAAGCGGCTTGTTTCAGATGTTCGAGAGCGGTAGCGTATCAGAACGGCTGATTTTAATCAGATTGCCTTTATAATCATCACAAAAGTAATATCTATTTTCACATTCCATTTAAGAAGACATTGGAAAAAGGAGTTTGCGTCAACTTTGAAAGTTTGAATTCATTTTTCATAAAAATAAACGCATGTATGTACAAGTTAATTTTTTTTATTCAAAATGTTAACAAAGTGATTCATTTGCTTTTGTATTGCAAATTCTTAACATTATGCATTAAGTCTATACAACATTTTCTTTACTTAATTAAGAGGGTTCGATGGTGGCAACATTTTCTAGACAGAATTAATCTCCTTTAAAAAAAGAGTTCCATATCAAAGTTTAGGAAAATACCAAAATTTAAAATGTACAATAAATGGATTTACTCTTTGATAATCAAAATGTATACCTTATTACTCTTATCTTTAAATTTCAGGAAGATTTCATGTTTAATTATCTGACCATCCAGCCTACTCAACAACATCAACGACAAAAACTTTTATTTCATTAAGTTAGCCTGGCGTTTAAAAGCGTTTTTAGTGCCTCTTTGACATTAAAATTTACCATGCAATTTTAGTTCCTAATTATCGGAATACGTTTTTTTAATAACGGAATAATAATCTTTTTTTTTTATTTTTTGTACTCTTCCATTCGCCCGTCAAAATTTTGTTATTTTATGTTTTGTTATACTATGAAGTATGCTTTAAATTCTGACATAAGATCAGTATATTAAAACATAGTATTATAAATGTGTACTGAGGGTGCAACCAATTTCATTGCACGACAAGGATATACTGTAAGATCAGGTCATGTTTTATTTGCATCAAAATGATACACAAACTTTTTACATCATCTGTTCATACATAGCACACATGGGGCCCTTGTCAGATTATACTTGTAAGAGATTCCAAATTCCTTCTTCTTCTACTGTAAAATTTCAACAAATTTTAAAGAGAAATTGTGACTCAAAAACCCATAATTTACCAAACATTGAATGTTTACACGACTTTAACATATTTTACATATCATATTACATTAAAAACTTTTGAAAAGTGTGTTCAAAAGTACATAAATCTATTCAAAAAGAGAGAAATAGAATTAGTTGGACCAACAAAATACGTTGCGTTTTCCTTCGGATTCATAGCAAGCATAGGATCCGGAATTAAACGTTAATACTTAAGTGTGGCGTATATCATAAACCAGAAGCCTCTCAGTGAAACCCAATCCTTTCAAGAAGACAATTTTTTTCCAGATACACTATTAATGCATATTTCTTACAACAAACATCAAATATCTTCAAATATCTTTTTTAAATCCAACAATCCCACTGTAATTACTTTAACTGAAATTGCAATCACGTGACACTAAAATTATTGTCCAAAGCAACTAGGTTTCTATACATATGTTAATCCCTGATGAGTTTTAACAATTTTAAACTGATCGGTGTGTGAAATCTCCCGTATGATCATATTTTGTTTATTCTAATTACATCCTGTTTTTCAGATATGCAACAAAAGAAGGATTGAAACTATCTGGGATGATAAATGTTTGGTTAAATATCTGTAATAGGTGTATCGTCCCTCACTTCTGGTCGTCTCCAGGAATGAGACAAAAGTCAGAAGAGAGACTCACTAGTTGCTCACAACGAGATCACACCTAGTAACACATGGTGTTTTAGCATAAGTGTGTAAATTCATAAAACACATTGGAAAAAATCAATATTAACACAATATTCACTTTTATCAATGGTATATTGTTTTGTGGTGTATAACATTAACTAACCGACGTTTTTGTATTTTGCCTATGATATTATATGTGCCACCGTTGTTATGTTTCAGTAGCAGTACATATTTTGTTTTTACTTCTATAGTATATTCCTTACTTTTTGTGCTTTTTTCTATGTTGATATGAAGAAAATCTTAGTCGGCTAATAGTACAATCCGACCATTGAAATAAGGATCATCTACTTAAGTAATGACGTAAGGTAATGATCCTATATAGATAACCTGTTTACAATGTAAACAGATTATAGTCTTCGGTCTGTAAAAACTCCATGCGGTTATTTTATTCACTGACGCCCCTACAGTAAGTTCATGTTCATTGTCACTACTTTTTAATTAGCACATAAATGTATACAGTTCTTATAATGCATTGAAGTAAATTCATTGGAATGGTTACGAATTTTGAGCCATCAAACGAAAATAGAAATTTTATTCTAACAGACCGATTCTTGGATTGAATTGAAACATAAATATATTTGATTTAGTTACACAATAGAGAGGTTTAGCAGACGGGTACGCGTACTTGTACGTGTAGGTTACAAGTAAGAACTACGCGTACAGGTTCACATAACTTTTTTGTTTAGCAGTTGTAACGTGTACCTGTACGTGTAAGGTAGCAAGGGACAGTTTCGGATAAAGTACCCGTCAATATTTTTGTAATATTGAGAGTTGCTGTACTTGAAGGATTATGAGTGTTGCTAAAAATCATGAAATTATTTTTAATGATTATCATTAGTTAGAGGGATGTCTCTTGTTGAAATTGACATGCAATATGTAGGCCCCATATGTTAGGTACATGAGAATCAGAAGTAAAATGCGAAACCGCGGCTATGACTGTTGTGTTGAGTTTACACAGTGAAATTGCAAGTGACAGACGGGAGGTAAAATAACACGAAAAGTAGGTGGATGGGACATTGTAAACTACACACCGGTAAGTTTCTGACAAATGATGATGCAACATGCACACGGTACGGAAGATCAACCCTTTGCAGGGAATTAGCTGGGGGAGGTCTAAAAAGCTGAAAAATCATGAAAAATTAACAAAATATGAAAGGGTCAAAATCTCATAAAATCCAGTCTGTAGAAAATTTTACAGGTTTTGACTTAGTAATTTTCTTTAGAAATTAGTGATTGACCCTATAACAAGTGAATTAAAGGTATTTGTGCTCAATGGGAACTGAGGAAATTCTAGTTACAGAGTTCCGAAGACACACATCCCCTGGCTACAATGAATTGTATAAAAAAAACTGTCCCGTGCCACCTAAATGTTTTAATTTTTAGTCACAATCGAAAATTGAGAATTGCATGTGTTCATTTTATTCAACATCATTGTTTTATATAAGTATATTTTTATTTATCACAGATGAATAAAATAACAGAGCCATCGCATGTTTTGGAGGAAGAGATACGTGTATTAAAATTCCAATAACTTATTAAATTTTAATGAAAATTTATGTTCGTTGATATCAGTATTTGCATTAAATATTCAGGCTTAAGAAAAATAAACATATTTGTTAAATTAAATAGCCAACAGGGAAACAGAAGCTACAAGTTTGACCTTACGGGTATTTTGCAATTTATTCATTAATTCATTCGGGTACATACGTGCAGAAATTCGTTATTACACAAACTGATGACGTAATGCACATATTTTCCTTTCTACACGTACACGTACGCGTACACGTTGGTTTGCTAAACCTCTCTATTGTACCGAATAAGAAATAAATAAGCACTTAAAGTTAACTCTCGACCAGTCAGATACCTCGCTCACTCTCTCTCTCTCTCTATCTCTCTCTCTCTCTCTCTCTTTCTCTCTCTCTCTCTTGCAATCTTGCAAAGCGTGTATGATCCACACCTCTTTCTGTCTTAACACTTTTGTTTCCTGCGGCTTAGATATAAGATACATGTGTTCATATGTTTAACCAGCTTACTTGTAATCTGCAATCTCCAAATAGATTGCTTGTTTAGAATCCACATCATGATATCGTGATCATTTTCGTCCCATCTGTCGAACCTAACATGAAGTTGGACAATGAGTAAAATGTTTATACTTTGTTATACACACAATTTTTAAAATTAAGACATTGTCATATGCACAATTTACTTGGTGTGAATTTAAAATATACGAGTGTGTATACATTAAGCATATGCGAGATGATAACGTCTCTGTCATATTAAGTCACTTGATTGGCAAAGGGGGACGATATTGTATTGTATGCACATAATGAATACAATTCAAGAAAATTTGTTGCTGACATCTACCGAAGGCTTTAATATCTTTATCTAGGACAAGAAAATTCTTTTCAGTAAATTGGCAAATGTTAAATATGTTGAAATTCACTGTAAGATTTATACGATTAACGTAAATGTTTCTCAAAATTTCATTTGAAAATATTTTGCATTATATCTCAAAGTGTAGGTAATCTATGCACATACTGGTTATCGTTATAGTCTATGTAAACAATCATATCAAAAACTTAGATGATATTTTCTCAGAAATAAAAAAAAGGAAACGAAAGACGAACTTCAGAAATTCATTAGTTTCTCTTAACCTCTCTTAAAGCACTGTGCTAAAAAAGATACAAGCTAAAAAAGTACATTGAAAGTTGAATAAAATTTTCTAAACTCTAAAATTTATCAGTAGTTTTTGACATGGTTGACAAAGGGTAACGAACACATAAAACAGCTAAAGCCTATTTACAATTTTCTGTGCGCCGTTCTAAGTTACATCAGTTTGTCATATGGTGACCACATGTGAGGTGTCAGTTTAAGTTGTGTCTTGATTTTTTTTTTTTGTAATTTTTTTTGTCATGGTAGAACAATATAGTTTTTGTCATGAAAATCCCAACAACCATAGACTATCAAATAATTTTGCCTTTGGTTGTGGGTTAAACACAGTTAAACTATAGCAAACTGTAACGGTGTTATGGCACGCAAATATTGTAGTTGTTAAACTAGAAAAAATCATGCGTATGTTTTTAAATTCGCACATGTGGATATAGTGAAACTTGCGTATGAGAACCTAAGGGCATGTAAATATTGCAATTATTGCAATATTTACATGCCCTTAGGTTCTCATATAAGAGTGTGCTACTATTATTGAATTAATGCTATCCTGGCGTCGGTTACGAGATCGTAGAATGACCTCTATTGTAGAAATCGGCGCCGAGAAACACTATATAGGAATTGATCTTTTGATTACCGTGTCTCATGTGTTTTTATTCTGATGCTCCTAAATATATATAGACGGTCAGTTCCTGTCAAGTCTTCTTTCATTCGATATATTTACTCCATGCAGTCTGAGTTATGATGCCAACACTAACGACATGTGGGTCGGATCATGGAACAACAACAGTGTGTACATTTATAGGTATATATATATATGATGAAAGTGATGTACAGTGATTCAGACTTTATGTTTTATAATGAAAGAGATATACGGTGATGTAAACGGAATATCACATGGTGATAAAGATGTACGGTGATTTAGACTGCATATCTTATGATGAAAGAGATGTACGGTGATTTAGATTGAAAGTCTTATCAGGAAAGAGATAAACAGGGATTTACATTGAATGTCTTATGATGATAAATATGTTCGGTGATTTTTACTGATGTATTACATTGAAAGAGAAACTTGGTGATTTATTAGACTGAATATCTTATGATGAAAGAGAAACTTTGTGATTTAGACTATATATCTTATGATGAAAGAGATTTTCGGTGATTTTTACTGAATGTCTAATAATGAAAGAGAAACTTGGTGATTTAGATTGAATATCTTATGATGAAAGAGATGTATGCTGATTTAGACTTAGAGTCTTCTGATGATAGAGATGTACGCTAATTTACACTTAGAGTCTTATGATGAAATAGACGTGCGGTGATTTAGATGTCTTATGATTAAAGAGCTTTATGATGATTTAAACTGAAAGTTTTATGATGAAAGAGATATACGGTGATTACAATTTAATGCCTAATGATGTCATAGATGTAAGGTGATTTATATGGAATGTCTTATGATGAAAGAGATGTATGATGAATTAAACTGAAAGTTTTATGATGAAAGAGCTGTACAGTGATTTAGACTGAAAGCTTTAAAGAAACTAGTGTATGTAGTGTTACACTACGTCATTTTAAAATAATCGTGTAGTATTAAAAATGTATATTTCATATAGTATTTTAAGGTGTAATGTCCCTCTGCTATTAATTTTACAATATATTTTTTTTAAAATTTCGTTTTGATTTTCATAAAATTCAATATCAAGAGATTCCAAAGAAACTAAGTTGAAGTGTTCAAGCGATTACTATGACGTCATCTGGCTCTATTTAGATCAAAGGAATGATAGAGAATAATTTTTCGCAAAATAATGTTTTTAATATTCTGTATTTAAAATCCCGTTGATACAATATCTTTACAATACCTATTTTTGTTGATACTGCCTAGTCGTGCGCTATCACATTCCGCGTACGCGCTTTCGCGTCGATATCGGAAAAGGACAAATGTCACGTGATGTACTTTCAGCCAATGAAAATGACGAAAATTGTCTTATATAATATTGTATGTGATGATGATATAAAAAAAAATTAGACATAGTGATTAAAAAAATCAAAATTTTACCATCGCAGCATTTATTTAAACATATTAAATGCTCATGAAAATAATATATCATGATATACAATGTCAAATCATCTTTAAAAAACATAGTGACGCGCTTCTTTTTAGTTCAGAATAGCACTGTTTAGGTTTGTAACAAAAACTGCTTCAATCAGCAAAAGTTATCTTTCTTTATCATAAATTATTGAAGGTTATACATACATGTTTTACATACAGTACATGATAAGTTAAATAGTTTCTGATTTTTCAGACACTGGTTTTCTGTTTTTGAATTTGGATAATATAATAGTAAACGAATCCACATGTTTTAGAATGGTAAAAATGTAAACCAGAGCATTTTTATAACACAAAAAGGGGATCAAATGAATGATCTTCCAGTAATTGGTATAATCTAAATATAAGGATATATTATCTTGAATAAAATGTGATAATGTTCATTTTTTTAATTTTGTGTTCCCATATCTGATCTTTCAGAATAGAAAAACCTGATTTAATTTTAAACATTTGAAATTTTATAAGTTTCAATTGATTATGATTAAGTCTAGAGTTTGCAATTGTCTTAGTATGTTTTTTCCAAATTATGATTTATTTACCTTTGTGAATGAGCTATAAAGAGAGAAATAAAAAAAAAACTAAACACCTGATCCTACCTCCATCTTTTTGGAGGTCTGTGTTGCTCGCTTTTGAATTTTTATTTCGTTTTATAGATTTTTGAGATGGTTGAAGGATTGTTATTGTCATGTTTTCATCGCCTTAAATATCAAGCACGTATTGTTCATGTACTGTACTTTTACATATAATTTATTTATATGTGAAAAAACAACAACAATAATGAATTGGTGGATAGGAGAAGTGGGATGAGTAAAGATAATACCTCATAAAAATTTGATCAATATGATATGCTTCTTGTAATTTTTTCTAAAACTTTTTTAACTTTTTTACCCCCCCCCCCTTTCCGGTAAAAGTTGAGGTTCAGTTCGTTTCGTTCAAATTTCATCTTTTGATATTTGGATTTAAATAAATGTCGCCTTCCAGCGTAAAATGGGGCCCAGTACCGCCTCCCTTGTTGCTACATGCCTTAATAATTGTGTGTTATCAGAAACAAAATGAGAATATTTTCTACAGAAGTTATCTCTCTTATCAGAGGGACAATCCACCTTAACTTTGGTTAAAATGCTTTAACTGATAAGTTGAAAAAGTACTTTTTAACGTATGAAGAATGTAGCCTACGTCACAGCTAACATACCAATTCGCCCGACGTTACGTTTGAATTTTGTACAATTAAATGTCATTTAAAAAGGTCAAATAGCAGAAAATTTCACTATCAGAAATGAATTCAATTTTTATTTTTTACTAAAATACAATTGATTGGCACAGTTAACGTCTTTATATAAACCATTTAGGGAGTAGGTAATGATAATAGATAATGAAAACAAGTTTCACACTTAACAATGTGCGTGTTTAACACAAAAAAATCGGTTTTTAATTATTTATTAATGTTCCACTGAAGAACGTTTGAATTCTTTCATACAAAAAGCAAAAACTTACAACAGCAACTCTCGTTTATAGTGAATATCCTGGGACCAACGGTAGAATATTCACTTAAATCATTTACTTTAACTGTAGCAGAAAAATGATCACGGGTCCTTTTTAATTGAATTTAAACATAAAATAATATATTCATGTTCTAGATTTGTAAATAGAAAAATCAAGAACAGAAATCTACAGTTTCAGTTGATAGGGACGTATGGTGTTTGTATACTCAAACAGACATCAGGATTACACTATCCTAAAATTCGCGTGTTTCTTTCTCTTTTGATGAATCCATTGATGTTACATTTTTTTATCAGATTTATCTTCTTCTATTTTAATTGTTATTAAAATAATGTTGCTCTTATGTGCATTTGCTGTCCAATTTGAGAAAGTGAGTAGCGTGTAAAAGAATTATTACACTCATAAATTATCATTTTCTAAAGCATTAATTTATTTGATTTTGTTCCGAAGATTTAGGTGTGATTTGATTTGACATATTAGTTTATTAACTATGCATGTATGGCTTACATCTACATTTCACAAATGTTTCAATTAATTCATTGAAATTGATATGCTTGATAATGACAATGAATAAAACTTAAATGTGCAAATATATATTAGGTTTAGTGTCCTCCGAGGCCAATCGCCATTGAGACAAAATATCTGTAGCACGAAACGTATCGTCACCGTTGGATCTTAGCAACAGTGTTTTTTAAACATACAAAAAGAAAAAGAGAAGCTTTACATGTTTCATGGCTGGACACTATTTTCATTCAAGTAAACAGTATGTACATTTTTATCTGCAGAACCTGCAAGTCTCTAAACTTCTTCTATTTTCTGTGAATTTGTCAGGTGGATCGTGTATCCAAAGGTTTAACCGCGAGATAATACTCTAAATCTCCTTTAATATCGGAGTACCTGTCTGATTCAGATATATGTTCTTGTGACGACAAAATATTATTGGGTAAATGACTTATCAAATAACCCTACCACTATTTTTATTTTTTATTTTTAGCAACATTAAATATATAGGGTGGAGAAAGCGGAGAGAGAGAGAGACCAATCATGCTCTCAGCATTTTAATCCTTGAGAAAAAAATCAATAACAAGTCAAAAGCACTTGATAAATATTAGGGTTTTTTAAAGTAAAAATTAAAGATCATGAAATTTGTTCAAGGCGTTTTAGTACATCGATATTATAGTTTTCATGCTGCTTTTATAACAAAAAAGGTCAATGAACTTTACCTGTGATTAAAGAACAACATATCGACGTTAATACATACTTAAAACTAAGGTGAGAGAGAGAGAGAGAGAGAGAGAGAGGTGGGAGGTTAAAGTAAACTTAATCTGACGAAATTTCAGCATTAGAAAAATTTTAACTAGATTATTAGATTGTTACATCACAAAACCTTTATGTTAAGAATATCGTATATATCAAAATATAAGAGAATTTTGATTTAAGGTGGCCAACTTAAGTTTTCATTGCGCATGTTTTGGGGCATTATAGTATAATACAGTGGATTTATACTTCTTAGGAAAGTTTTCCGATATCATTTATAAATTGAACACAATAAATAAAACACAGATAAAACTGTTAAGAGTTCTACGGAAATTTTTATTTTCAAAACACTTTTTTCCGTTAGGCTGTAGGGAAGCATTGTCATTGCGCTTTTATGACTTTATGATAAAATGAAGCTTTGTAGGAGTACGTTTTAAGAAATAACAATAAAGAAAAAGTGAAAAGTGTACGCCGTTTAAATTTTATATACAGAATGATGCTATCCTCGAGGACATTTTTCCTTACTTTTTTAGATTTAGAATCCATTATACCATTCTTCATTCGTATATACCAATCTTCATTTGTAATGCTACAAATGTATAGCAAAATTTTGTGCATTTTAATATTTTGAGATGACCCCCACTAAAATCCAGACAGTTGAATTTAATATTTTTTAACATATAAGGTAGAAAATGATATAACTAATCATTTATAAAAATTAAAAAAAAAAACTATTGTCGTATTTTTTAATCTGTTTCGAAGTGTGGAAAATGACAGTTTCCTATATATTCCTAAAGTAAATGTACCTCTATTTTGAGATGGTTCCTAAAAAAACCAGATGGTCGATTTTCTTGAAACTTTGCAAATAAACTAGAGGTGGTATGAGCGACAAATGGTTAAAAAAGAGTTTTGCTTTTGTAGTTTTTCTGCCAAAAAAAAAACCCACCAAAATAAACAATTAATTCAGTTAGGTAATGTATTTGTCCTAATGGTTATTCCCGCTATTATATCA
Organism: Magallana hongkongensis; assembly: GCA_016163765.1. Lineage (NCBI taxonomy): Eukaryota > Metazoa > Mollusca > Bivalvia > Ostreida > Ostreidae > Magallana > Magallana hongkongensis. Next base: position 84,653,293 of record WFKH01011926.1, on the reverse strand, counting down.
ATCGCAAAGTATACAATAAAGAGACAGGGATTTAACACTGCTTCATGTATTTTTTTTACCAGAATCTTTTTATTCGTTTCTTGTGAGAACACACAACACTGAAAATTAATGCCAAGAAACTAGTTAAACTGACCGTCTTAGATTAAATGTTTATATTGCACTCGGCCTACATTGTTTTCTTTTAAGGAATTCATTTTGACTAAATTAAAATTTATGAATATTGAAAAGTCTAATTTCATCTGCGAATGAGTGATTGTTTTTGTTTTATAGATATTTACAGAAAACAATTAAATAATAAATGAAAGGATTCATAAAAAATGAAACAAAGATTTTGTTCAATTACATGTTTCTTTTGAGTAGCAAATAGCTTTTAAACAAGAGGAAATATAAAGTGCAATAATTTTTAGTTCTTGAACTTCATGAATGTGCCTTAGCTAAGATCAACCGTAAACAGAAATGTTTAAAAATTTTCCATAACAAAACTGTATGTTACAAATAATACAATGTTCAAAACGTTCATCAACACAAAATTTGAGAGTCCAAAGGCAAAAAATTAATTTATTTATTTATTTTCTTTTTTACAAAACAGGTTCTTAATTTGAGAAATAGAATTTCTACATCATGGATACCAAGACCTTACCGTTTAAAGTACGTCAATGTTTTAAGTGTCTTGGGGCCACAGTTTATTTTTGTCAATCGTGTCCATGTGGTCTGTGTCTTCAGTGTAAAGAAACTCATGGATACGATATCAAAACAATGAACCATAATGTTATATTGTACGGTAGAAAAGGAGAAGGCATTTCAACACAAGATGAGTATGTGAAGCTCCCTGGTATGGTAAATGAAGAATGTATGGACTCTTCCACTGAACACAGAAATTCAACTAAATATCGTACAAAACAATCTAATCAAATAATTCACACTATAAAGAGTGAGGCTCTATTTTATAGACAAGTTCTTCTTAGGGAAACAAAAGCTGATGTCATAAAATGTCACAAAGAATTCTCCCTCTTTCAATCAGATATATCTAAAAGGGCACGGAGGATGCAGAATCGACTTGACAATGTGGAGCTTGATGTTGATTTCAAACACAGATGTTTAAAACAGAAGAGAAAAATATACAGTCATATCTCCAAAATCCAAAGATATGAACAAACAAGACACGAATATTCATCAAATAAACCGGTACAATTCCTCTTGAACAAAACCAGAATCCCTAAGATAACGTTTAGTCCTTCTTTAACGCTCCACACCAACCGATTCTCTATGAATGATTCACTCAGCATGGAAGATGTGGGGGAGTTACTGACTGTGGTCCAACTTATTGAGAAAGGAGTCCGACGGGTAGGAAATGATCGTCTTCTAAAACTTATGTCTGGACCAGAAATTCTTCAATTCTTTGATGTGTTGGGTGTTGAAATTTGTACACACATTGCCACGGTGACAACAGATCTAGTCTGGGTCAGTGATGCTAACAATCTCATTTTAATAAACACAACAGGAAACTCTCTACATCATTTTAAATTTAATACAAACAATTATTTATCCTACGGAGTACACACTGTGACCAGTGATAATGAAGTGATTTATATTGATAGGAATTATAACATTAACAAACTGGCAAAGGATATGAAAACAACCACCACATTTATAGAAAGAACAGACTCTACATGGTGGCCACAGTGTGTGTACTGGTCGCCGTCCACTGGGGATCTACTGGTCGGAATGTGTTCAATACACACAATTCAACAGAAAAGCAAGGTTATTAGATACAACAAGACAGGACAACTGACACAAACAATACAACACGACGACATGGGGTTAGAAATGTATAGAAATCCTTCATATATAACTGAAAACAACAATGGCGATTTAGTGGTTAGCGACTGTTGTGCTTTAGTGGTAACAGACTGCAGAGGTAGACATCGTTTCTCCTATGCAAGAGCCCCATCAGGGTCAGAACTTGGCCCAGCTGGAATCTGCACTGATGCCCTATCAAATATCCTTGTGTGTGATTATAAAACTAACACAGTACAAATTTTAAACAAAAACGGCCAATTTTTGTCACCTCTACTGATAAGACCATCAGGAATATTCGCACCACAAAGTTTAGCTTATGATGTTGTCAATCACTGTCTTTGGGTTGGATCAGCAGTGAGCAACAGAGTGTGTGTTTACAGGTATATAGACCGACAAGACGTTCTGATTGGTAAGTCTAATCAATAATCAATATAAAATGTTGTAAACCAACCTACAAGACATTTATGCGAGATTTGCTAGAGTTTCATTATTGCAAATATTTAACACAGCGAGTCAGTCCTTGTCGTATGACTATGTATCTTTACAACACGATTACGCTTAGTCGCGAACTAGTTTATCACTTGTAAATCGCAAAATAGAGGCGGTACAAACAAAAATTGAATTACGGTAAATAGAAATCAAAGGTTCATAAGTTTTTTTTTTAACCCAAATTAAACACTGATAGTATAATTCTTTATATGTCGTTTTGTCACGTTGTCGTTTTGGTTTTCTTAATCATAAAAATACAGCATATTAACAAGTTTGAGGTAACAATAAAAAATGTATAAAACGAGATAGCTTGGTCAGGTAATTTCTGGCTTTGGTTGTATTATTTACATTATAGTAGTCTTAAAAAAAAAACAAGCAAAATTCAACTGCTTTTAAATTGGTCTCTGCTAGAGAGATTACTGGGGGTTTTTTTTAACATTATGAA
>WFKH01011926.1:84623274-84650159 GCA_016163765.1 Magallana hongkongensis | reverse complement strand
ATTATAAACACTTTTTTAGCATGAACCTATGTTTTACTGTTACAGTCCTGAATAGTATTGGTAATTTTATTTTACAATAAAACAGTAATGGCCTCTTGATATCAGTCAATACATACTTTTTTACACCTGATGAAAACATGGATTTCGTTTACGCTTGCTATACTATACCAAACATGAATAAACCAAATCAAAATGATAAGCATACTTGTAACACCTCCCTATTTTCATGATCTTGAGCAATGAGCACGCGGCGTGTGCGACCGGTCGGTATGGGATGCCCGCTCCTCCTAGGCACCTGACCCCACTTCTATGTTTTTAGAGGTCCGTGTTGGTCTATTTTGGATTTGTATTTCGCTTAATGGATTTTTGAGATGGTTTCTGATTTTGATTGTTCCAGAAAATTGTTCCAGTAGTCAAATAATGATATACATGTAATATTTTAATACTAATATTGCTGTTTATTTATCAAATTTGTGTTTTAATTTTTAATTTTTTTTTCTATTTTACTCTTCATTCTTACAAATGTAGTATTAAAATTGCCTTCGTTAAAGCCATTTTTCATCCATGATTAAGAATTATACTCATCACAACAGGGGAATAGATGTTGAAAAGTGAAAACCATGTTTCATACTTATGTGATTTTTCTCTGTTAGTCGTTTAAAAGAGTCTTTTGTGGTAGGGATAGAAAATGAAATATATATCTTTCAGAGTTTTAAAATAATCTTCAATATATGTCTGATAAACAAACAACTCATACCATTCCAACTTAGATAAATTTCTTCTTTTAGTTTATGTGGCAACAAATCAACAAGAGGCCAATGGGCCTCATTGGTCACCTGAGTAGCATATAACCCATACACAAACTTGTCGAGGAGTCTCAAATATGCATTTAATTAAGTTTCATTCTGGAATAGAAAAATTATAAATTTGTAATGACGACCACCTCCCTGCCTGAAATCTTTCAAAAAGGACTATGAAACCTATAATTTTAGCCAAAAACTTGAAGATCATATTAATAGAGAGCATGACCTGATATTTATAAGGTGCAAGACTGATAGAAAATAATTTTCCCATATTTGTTAACTTTCACGGCAGGTTTTATGTGTATATGTTTTCATAGGTAAACTAAAACAAGGTTGCTACTATATACATGTTTTATCTAAAAACAACCTCCCATCCCCCACCCCAATTGCAAGGGGCAGACAGAAAATCTCCCTGTGGGCATTTAAACAATAATAAAAAACAATTTTAATAGCCATCGTGAGTTATTCACTTCTCCTGTTCCAGCTTTTGTATGTTCAACCTTCGCTGACAATTAATCACCATCTGGTATTTATACCAAAATCATTTTACATGTATCAGTGATTTTATTTAACCAATTATTACATTACTTTTAACAAGTATATTTGTTTATTAAGAAAGTTCAAACTGTTTTTGTTTCTAATGATAAAAATACTTGCATAACTCTTTTGATCATACAACTTCTGTTTAATTACATTATATTCAATTATTAATTACTAAATATGAACAGGCAAGTAGGGAAGATAATTTCTAAACATTATATGCATTGACACTACACATCCATTTTGGCCCCGCCCGAGTCAAAACCCATACTCCAGGGGACATGAAATTTAAAATTTTAGTAGAGGACTTCCTGGTAAACACATAATTATGAAGGCAATTTTTTTTTACAGATGTGTGAGAATAGAGAAGAAGATTTTTTTAAATTATATGCATTAACTCTATATGACCATATTAAACTCCCCCCCCCCTTTAGGTCCTGAACCCCTGACCCAGGGGCCATGACTTTCACAATTTAGGTAGAGGAGTTAGTGGACATCATAACCATGCATCCAGTTTCTTGCCCACATGTGTGGGAGTAAAGAAGATTTTCTAAGATTTAATACATTTTTACTATATGGCCATATTGGCCCAACCCTAGAGCCTGAACCCCTTACCCAGGGGTCATGAATTTCACAATTTTGGTAGAGGGCTTCATGGACATCATTACCCTGTATTTAGTTTTTAACAAACATATATGGGAGTAGAGAAGAAGATTTTCTAAGATTTAATACATTTTTACTATATAGCCATATTGGCCCCACCCTAGAGCCTGAACCCCTGATCCAGGGGTCACGAATTTCACAATTTTGGTAGAAGGCTTCATTGACATCATAACCATGCAATCAGTTTTTTCCTCACATGTTTAGGAGTAGAGAAGGAGATTTTTTTTTTAAAAATGATTTTTTTTTTTGCATATTTGGCCCCGCCTGTGGTGCCCCGAGGTGGTAGAGCCATGAATTTCACAATTTAGATTCTTCTTGCCATAGAAATGTTTCACACCAAAAATGGTAACAATTGGCCTTGTAGCTTTTAAGAAGTTAAAAATGTAAAATTATTAGCGCACGACGGACGACGCACTACGCACGACGACGGACGAAAACAGATAGCAATAGGTCACCTGAGTTTATTCAGGTTCAATTCTAGGGTAGATTATCTTAAAGTTTGTTCTTGGGTATTTTTTTTAAAAAAACCTACATACAGCTTAACCAAAATTCAAAATAAAAATTTGGGCTTGATATACTTTTTTGGCACTACGATACATTTAACATGACGTTGTTGTATGAAAGTGTAATTTAAATATAATTATTTTTTATTGGAATGAATCATTACAATAAATACAAATTCATTCCATTTAAAATAAATAAACAAATATAATGAAAAAGTTCACAATTTAATGACCTTATAAACACTCTGTTTTTTCTACACTAAGAAGACGCTTTTTAGTCATTAACGATTCAACATGAAATAATTTTTTTTTAAATCTCAAACATTTACTCAAATTAAAACCGATATGTCAGAAAAATCTTATAAATTCAGAAAAACAAACAAAAAGTTTGGGTCAACAAATTATAAATATGGTAAAATTAAAATTAATTATAATAATAATGATAATGGTAAAATATAAATATAGGAGTAGAATTATTATATGATACAGAATTTCCATACTTGTGGTGACCAAAAATGGTTATCCCAAAACAGAGAATCGATTCTATTTCAAAAAACCTGTTAATGTTAAATATATAAACCTTTATGCAGATCAAACCAATGAAACTTATCAAAAGATGTCTTTTTTTACTATTGCTGAAAATTATTAGTATCGTTATTTTTTCCTTTTTTCGAGCAACTGACAAAAGTTTAAAACCGTTAACCTTGGTGATTTTCAAACAGGTAGCCGATGTAGCTTATAAAACACGTTAATAGAGTGACAGATATAAAAAGTCGCTTATTTTCGAGTTTAATGGACAGGCATACTTCATGGCTGAAAGTTTTTTTTCTAAAGGATATCACCATCTTCAAACATTTTTGGCCGGTCGTAGAGTTTTCTTAAGTGAAATATTTTTTTTAATGGGAAAAATTGAAGATTTGAGCGATTTTATTTTTTTAACTTTGATGTCATTTATTCTTGTTCTTTATTATCAAAATTTAACATTAAGTACGTTCTTCTAATTATTGTCATTTTTGTCTAAAAGTCCGATGCAAGTATATATTTTTCATAGTTTTCTTGTAAAAAAAAAAATCGATCAACTCAAAGTCTGGTATTCATGAACTGTCAAACACAAGAGGGATTATTTATGCAATAGCGTTACATGTCTTTTTAGCTAAAACCATGTTTAGCTATAAGGATGAAAAACATCGCATACATAGATACTAAGGCAACTACACAGAATGATTCATGTACGTTTAGACAATCACTGTGAAGTGAGGACACACCTATAAAATCATCTTTAGTTTCGTAAATCGACATAGTGTTTAGACGTATTTTTCCTTAATTGAAGACTCCCCTTTCAACAGTTTTGTCCGATTTTAGAGATTTCTGATCAAATCAGTTTAATGAGACAATTAAAGTGAAGAAATTAGCATATTTCGTATTTAAAATTGTTTGTGAAGATTGTTTTTAGATTTATACATATTTACTTGTATTATTATTGTTTCACGAAATAGTTGAACATTTCTAAGACGACCATTTAATGAATATGTAATTCCTGAAATCAATTTTATATTTCTTACCACACAAGAAAAAGAAAAGGGAGAAACACTGTACTCTTGGTTCACTGACTACATTAATATTTTATCAATAAAATTATGATAAAATTATCAGTTTGCTACATTGATTTTGATTTGTTATGTTAATATAATAGAATAGTTTATAGTGTTGTTTTGTGTAACATTCATTTGAGTCTTTGCTAGCATTGATCTGTACTGTAACACAAGTTTATCTTAATAAATAAACGTGTTTGTTCCAGTAAAGAAAAAATAGTTTTTGTTGGAATTAAAGGGTCTGTGTAACAATCGTCCGATTAAATGACAGTTTGAGATCCATTACGTAGAACAATATGTCAATAAGATAATGTTTTAAAATGGCATAATTAATTAAACAACTTAATTTTACTTTTATCTGTTTATTTTGTACAGATTTGCATGTGCATCCAAATGTCATTCGTGACTTTCAATTTGATGATAATGAAAAAATGCATTAAAAAAATTAGCTGTTACTTTTAATTTTGTATATATTATTTAATTTCTAGAATATCTAAAATCACTGATTGCAGGCTCTAATTAGTATATTATACATATTAATACATCATTGCTTATTATTGCTTGAAATATCATGCTTGTTCAAAGCTTTGCTTTGTGCCTAATCGGTTTAACGTCAAGAAAACTGAAAATTTGTATTATTCTATTGGCATATGAAGTCATATTACTTTCAGCGAAGTCATACGTAAAGACATACGAATGAAAAAAAAAAAATTCTACCTGTATCACTTAAAAAATCGACTAATTTAAAGAGACAATCAAAACTTACTTTACAAATATGTAAAGTTACTAAACTTAATTGTACATTTTATTGTATATATTTCTAGACTTATTTGTGTTTAATTGTTTAGAAGTATACATGTTAAACAACATTTCAATCTTCAAAAGTATAATTGTTTCAAGAAAAGCGCTTAATCATAAAAAGAGGCAGATAGACATTATAGGTAAATATTATTTTTGTTTCATATCAATATACGTAACTTAAAAAATCAAAATCTTATAAAAATGTTTAAAATATACAAAGAATTCGCGAATTTAAACAAATTATTATTAATTTGTTCATGTTTGGTCATGTTTCTGTCATTGATCTTTGACCTTTGATCATTTTGAGTTTTGACCATAGAAACTTGTACGACCGGGTGAAAATTAATAATTGATATCATAACTTCCTAAAAAAGTACACATTAGCCGTAAGGTAGGGTGGTACATTAAAATCAAATTTTTGATAGGATTGTCACTCCACTACATCTTTATATTGTAAAAAGGTTATTTATAATCATGTCTAGATCTTGTATAACTAGCTGATAATTACAATGATTTACTCATTAAGTATGTTTCATTAATGTGATTTTTAATTTTACTATATAATAATATAATCTTTTTGTTTTCTGTTTAGATCGAGATGATAATTTTAATGGATTAGAGGGTGAAATCCCAACAACTGGTACAGAAAAACCACAGAGAAGAAGTAAATGCGCGCTGAAACTCATGCCAACCCCAAAATTACTTAACTCTATCACATTGACAAGTATCCGTTGTTGTGGTTATGTGTCGTGTCTTAGATCAGACCGGGCCTGGGTCAGCGATGGCAAGAATCTTATTTTGATCAACAAAGTAGGTGACACTTTACATCATCTGAAATACTTTAATGTGAATTTGCTTGGCGAAGTGCACACAATTAATAGTGAGAATGAATTGATTTATTTGCATTTAAATAAAGAATGCATGGATACAGTTACCAAACTGTCTAATGATATGAAAACAAAAACAGATGTTATGGTGACCAAAAACCTCATGTGGTCACCACAGTGTGTGTACTGGTCCTTGTCCACTGAAGATCTTCTCATCGGGATGATAAAATGGAACTATCATAGCAGCAAGATACTCTGGTACAACCAGACCGGACTCTTGACACAAACAATAGAACACGATAATACAGGTCTAGAATTGTACAAAGATATTATCTCTATAACAGAAAACACCAACGGGGATGTCGTGGTGTCTGATTTTGACCTTTTTTTTTGGTGCTGTAGTGGTGACAGAGCGTGGAGGAAGACATCGTTTCACTTATACAGGACATCCACCAGGATCAGAATTATAGCCACGTGGAATATGTACAGACTCACTTTCAAACATCTTGGTGTGTGATGAAATACCGAGGCGTTACAGATCTTAAATAGTGACGGTCAGTTCCTGTCATTAATATATTCAAAATCTCTAAAAATTGTCAAACCTTGCGGCCTATCTTATGATTACAACACTCATCGACTCTGGGTTGGATCAGAGGAAAACAAATTATGTGTCATTCATTATTTAACAGATGAAACTATTTTGACAGGTAAGTTTACAAATTTGGGGGGGGGGTGTTTTGGGTTTTGTTTTTTTTTTTTTTGTTTTTTTTGGGGGTTGGGGGGGGGTTTGCATGATATTTGTGACATCACAAAGAACAGAATATACAATTTTTTTAAAGAAATTAGCTTGGTGCCAAGGCATGCGATTCAAATTCACAAACAATTTAGATATTTGCCAGCACGAAAGACTAATTTCTAAACCTGAAATTCGGATGTCTTTGAGATCTGGTCCAAAAAATGCAAAAATACAAATATGCTTTTTAAAAGTTATTTATAAATCAATTCTATATTCTAAATCTAAAGTTTCTAAAAACAATCTCCCTTAACATCATATTACTTTGGTTTATTTACATTTGTCTTATGATTGGCTTTGTCCACCTGTGATGATCATTAATGAACAAAGAAATTCATAAATATTCTTTAAAATATTTCAAAGTTATCCTTATTTATAAATGCAGTAACATATCTGTCAAAATTGGGTGATGCGGGTCTGACGCCTCCCATCTGGTTATGAAACCTAGCTAAAGTGCAAGTTGAAAGGTCATATGAGGAACATACATGAGTACATGATTCCTTACTTATGTAGCAATATACCTTCATCACCTGCAAATGGAGTTTTTGTCTCTCAGTTAATTCGATATGCAGGGGCATGCTCTACGTTTGAAAAGTTTCTAAGGCTAGGTAAGCTGCTGACAAACAAGTTGACAAAACAGGACTATCAACAGTCTCGTTTGAAGTCATCTTTTCGTAAGTTCTATGGTCGATACAACTACCCTGTCAGCAAGAACAATCATCAACTGGGTCGCATGCTGACTGAAGTTTGTCAAACTTATTGTTAGACCATAATTAATTGCCTATTTGTCTACGGACTTTTCCGTTTTTCTGATTACGACAAAGAACATACGGCGGGTGTGACAGGTCAGCAGAGGATGTTCACTCATTAATGGCATCTGATCCTACCTCTATCTTGGAGGTCCGTGTTGCTCTGCTTTGAATTTGTATTTCGTTTTATGGATTTTGGTTAATATTTTTAGCTCCTTATTTGCTCTACCTCTGTCAATTTGAAAGATCCAAAGGTTTTATAGAAACATGCAGTACATGTCAAATTATACAACACAAACGCAGACACGATACATAATAAATATGATGCTTGATGATAACTTGTTAACTAATTTCCCCTGTCCCCATCACTGCGCCTGGATGCAGAACAACGTTCAAAACAATCATTATCATTATGCAGTGAAATTTGAATGCACAAAATAAAGTCTTTGTTCAATTGCAAATATCACATCATCGTTTTGTACAAAAATAATTATTGTGCAATTTATATATGTATCAAGTTAATCCATGAACGATTCGTCTTACCGGCAAATTGAACTTATCAAGGTTACAACATGGTATTTGGTTACGAATGTATAATAAAATAATTGCACAAATCCTATATATATATATATATATATATATATATATATATATATATATATATATATATAATCAGAATTTATACCGGCCTCCGTATTATCCCCGCGTTTCTTGTAAAGGTTTACAAATAAAATTTTATCAATGATAATAACCACGATTTATGCATTTAAAACACTGCTGTGGGTCTTTCCTTTCTTCCAGTAGTCTAAAATAGCACATGTGACAGTCCGATATAAGAGAGCTTTTTAATATCAGACCGTTACCAGTGGTTACAGTACTGATATCCTTCAAAATCGGACTGTCTCAGGTAAATCAACAATGAAATTCATTGGCAGTGTTTTCAGTACAATACATGTATATGCCTCAAACACTTCGGTGTAAAACATATTAGAAATGTCTATCGGGTCTCGAAAATCTCTGATATTTTTTCATACAGAACTGTGTTTCGAGTGTGCCCTTGCGTTAGAACGTTCAAAACAATTATAATCATTATTAGAGTCGTTTATCGGCTGTTCTTTACATTCCGAGTTGTAAAAGATAATAACTTCATATTTGTCTTCATAGTGACTATTCCTATTTAGATGGATCATCATACCAGTACACAGAAGAAAGTAATTAGAATAGATTCATTTATTTCACCTTTGGAAATTGTTAAGTTAAAAATCCTTCTGCAACTTACTGGCCGTGGTTAATAGTCTGAAATTTACGAAATATTATAGTCCGATACGTAGTAAAATCTGTATTTATAGTAAAGTTAATTTAGGAGAGAGACCAAAAAAGATATAAGCCAATTAAGGTACTTCACTACATCAATACATACTTTTTAAAGACACTACGGCACAAGAGGGCGATTAAAATGATTTGATACACTGTAAATTGTTTGTATCAATCGATTTGGTTGAATACCATCATAGCTCAGTGGTTAAAGAATCGACCTGTAAACCGTAGATCGCGAGTTTCGAATCCGCCTGGGGCTTTTGTTAGTGATTACTGAATTAAATTTTGAAAATCATATTTTGTTATTTCAAATTGTATACTTTTTCGCCTATTTACATAAATAATTCTTATGCAACATGCTATTTATAACAATTAAGAATTTTTCTCCTGTTTTGAAAATTTTATGGCGTAGTACGTCACGTTCAAGTGCCTATAATGTAATATAATGTCACAATCTATTCATTTACATATTTTACATTCAGATATAGAAAAAACGTTTAATGTATACTGTATAATATGTGTAATTTTTATATTAGAAATATCTTTTTTGTAGAAGAACCTGAACACAACCCTGTTGTGGATACCATGTGTACATTAATACTAGCCTGTGAATTAAGATAACATGGATATTGACATGTTGCAAAAGTTTCGTCACATATCCAATCTTCTGTTGAAACGAAACATCATAATGAAATGTGGTGATAACAAACAGTGTTAAAAAATGAAAAAAAAATACAAAACAGGAGAAGAGAAAACACGGACCTTTACGAAAATTAGAGGAAGGAACAGATGCAATGGGGTAGTGAGCATCCTCTGGTTACTGGTCACACCCGCCGTGTGCTCTTTGTTGTACATGTAATCAAAAAACGGGAAAATCCGTAGTCAATTCGGGGATTAATAATGACCTAACAATAATTTGTAATTTTTACCAAATCTGAAGTCAAAATTTTTATGAAATGTAATTTATATTTTCCTGTTATAATGAACTTGTGATCATCTTCATGTATCTTTTGCTTAGTCTTGAATATTTGAATAGCCAAAAAATATTAAAACGGTACATGTAGTTGCAATTATACGTTTTTTGTCGATAGATCAACCAGCATTTTAAATTGATTTCGTTGGTATAACACGTTTCTTTATTAGGTTTGATTTAAAATTGTAAACCATTTATATTTGGTTGATTAAATTTGATTGTAAATATTGTAGATACCCAAATGGTGACCAATCTTCAGATTAGTACTTGAACACCATTATTAAGGTCTTCCGTTTCCAACGGAAGACCTTATAGTTTTCGTACTGTTTCTTATTATTAAGGTCTTCCGTTTCCAACGAAAGACCTTAATGTTTTCGTAATGTTTAATTTTTTTTTTCCAAATTTTGTGCACGCGATTTCTCGAAAACTATTCGACCGATCTCAACAATTTTTTCACAGATGATGGGACATTATCTGAATTTGATATGTTTTTGAATTTTTTGTTGTCGTCAGTTCCGGTCTCGATTTACGGCCGATTTTGTAATTTTTACGATCTATTTCGTGCAGAGCTGATCTCAGAAACTATCAGAGATATGATTTTGGAATTTTCAGGATAGGTAGTCTATAGTTTGAAGTTGTGCACTATTTAGTTGTTTTGCACCAATGGCGCCATTTCTTGGAGCTCGCTTAGGCACGAAAATTGGGTACAAAGTTTGTATCAAAATTTTCATACGTTTCGATCTATATCTTTTTATTAGTTGATATTTTGTTAAGACATATGTAACAAAAGTGGTAGAGTATCAAGAGTTCTTTCCAACAAGGTCAAGAAAAAGGAGCCAAGAGACTCGTAGAGTCCATTACAAATAACTTGAAAACGATAAAGATTTTGTTATGCATTATAGAAGCAAATTTGTTGATCGATACAATATCTGTTGGAAAAAATCATTGCCAGGCCCATTTCTGACGTAATTAGGGATTTTTATTCATTATCTGAAAGTGGGGGTGGGGGTTAATTCTGAAATTGTATCGATATTTCATGGTATCATTTAAAATGAACAAAAAAATCGGACGGAAGACCTACTCCTTACTCGTAACGAGGTCGTATCTAGTTATTTTTTTTTTTCCACAAATTTTGTGCACGCGATTTCTCGAAAACAATCCAATTGATTTCGACCATTTTTTCACAGTAGTTTGGAAGTGATCTGAATTTATTTTGGTTTTTTTTAATTTTGCCGTCGTCACTTCCGGTACCGATTTATCGGCCATTTTGTAAATTTTTTGACCCATTTTGTGCACACTTGATCTCGAAAACTATTAGAGATATGAAAATGAAATTTTCAGGATAGATAGACTATAGTTTGAAGTTGTGCCCTATTGTTTTTGTTTTACCCCTGTGGCGCCATTTCTTGGAGCTCGGTATGGCTTGAAAATTGGCCAGAATTTTAAATCAAAATGTTCACACGTTGTGATGTGTATCTTTTTAGCAGTTGATATTTTGATAAGACATATATCACAAAAGTGGTAGAGTATCAAAAGTTCTTTTCACCGATATCAAGGAAAAGGGGCTGGCCCCTTAAATTAGGGGCCAAGAGGCTCGTAGACTATATTACAAATAAACTTTAAAACGAATACGATTTTGTAATGCATTATAGAAGCAAAGTTGTTGATCGTAACAATATCTATCTAAAAACATCAATGCCACACCAATTTAATACATAAAAATGGATTTTTAGGGGCCAAAGTTCTTAAAATTTGACATTATATATCTAGAGAACGAGACATATTTTGTTAATCATTGTAGAAGAGAAAATGTTTGTATTCATAATTCTTATCGACTCCACTTATCAAAACAGCAATGTCTGTCCCCATTAGGGATCTACAGGACTGGCCCCTAAAATATTCAATCATTTGTATCTCAAAATCTCAAAAATGAACAACAATTTAAGATGTGTGTAAGAACAAAAAATGTAAGTATTTGAGAGATCTTTCGTATGAAAACAACAAAAAGGGGCTGGCCCCTTTACTTAGGGGCCAAGACACTCGAAAACTGTATTACAAATAACTTAAAAACGAGTAAGATATTGTAAAGCATTATAGAAGCAAAGTTGTTGATCCTAGCAATATCTATCAGAAAAAATTATTGCCACGCCCATTTATGACTTAATTAGGGATTCTAAGGGGCCAACGTTCTTATACTTAGACGCAATATATCTAGAGAACGAGACATATTTTGTTAAGCATTGTAGAAGAGAAAATGTCTGCATTGATGATTCTAATCGATTCCACTAATCGAAACACAAATGGCCGTCCCCATTAAGGATCTACAGGGCTAGCTTTTAAAATATTCAATTATTTGTATCCCAAAAATGATCACCAATTTAAGATGGTTGTAAGAAAACAAATGTTGGTATTTGAAAGACCTTTTGTATGAAAGAAAAACGAAAAAGGGGCTGGTCCCTTTAATTATAGACACAAAGACTCGTAAAGACTATTACAAATAACGTAAAAGCGATAAAAAAATGTTTTAAAAAGTTGATGATCGTAACAATATTAGTTTCAAGAAATTATTGCCAGGCCCATTTCTGACAAAATAAGGGAATTTAAGGTGCCAAAGTCCATAAACTCTGAAGCAGTATATTTAGAGAAGGCGACATATATTGTTAACTATTGTAGAAGAGAAAATGTCTGCATTGATGATTCTAATCGATTCCAATAATTAAAACACCAATGTCTGTTCCCAATCATTTGTATCTTAAGTTTTATCGATAATTCATCGTATTGTTTCAAAAATAAGTTTCAAAATCGAACGGAAGACCTACTCGTTACTCGTAACGAGATCGTATCTAGTTAACAATACAATTGATAGGTTTAAAGTGGTCAGATTAAACTATTTTCAAATTCTTTCTCCTTTTTACTAAAACAATGTTTTGGAATTTTAATAAATTATAACAATAAAGCGTCTCTTTGTCCGCCTGATTATTTTTGTTATATCGCTAGTGCCTTTCTCCTGGAAAAGTAGTAATTTTGTATACTGGCCAAAATTTCTAACGCCCCACTTTTATACTTTAAATATTTACAAAACTTTAACATCAATTCTTAAGTTGTTGTCACTATCGACTGCTGTTTAAAATGCTTAACTGTTCATGCCAAAAAAATTGTAATCGAGTAAGTAATTACTCCACCATGACCGTTTTTAGTTGAAAAGCGTGAACGCGTGTTCGATATTTTTCTCGGATGTGTTTTTCAAAAGAAATTCGATTTGATCGATTCCCTATCTTTAACTGATTGTAAAAAAACATAAAAACAATGAAGAAAAATGCGGCGCATGTCTGTCCAAGAACCTTCAAGATCAGTTGGCGTGGTCCAAGCAGAGCTGGGTTTCCAATTGGTTTGTTTCCTTTCACAATATTTGCTGTATTTACTTTGAACCTTTAAAAATGAAATGCTAAACAACAAAACAACTTTTCTTAATTCATAATTTTCATCACATATCGCTAGATTTTTTACAGACACCACTAAATCATTCTAAGGCTTAACCGGAAGTTCAATGCAAACGGAAGTGTTGAAAACTCACTATGAAGGCCAAAACGTCATGTAACGACACGTCAACATGACCGCTAAATTAGGGTAACTCACCTTTCTGATAGACACCGTACAGCAAGCGCAACTGCAAAGTACATTTTAGACTACATCAATGGCCTTTATGGGCGGGACGAGATAAATACAAGAGTGAAAAAATTCCTCAGCATTCGAATTTCGCAGAACTAGACCACATAAACAAATGAAATAACCTTCCACAAAGGTTTTTTATTCAATCATGGGATTTCTATGAGATGCTCTTATTAGTGCAAATGTGGAACGTATGAGGTATTAATATCGTGATTTTTATATCTTAAGGTTCTTTCTTGATTTTTTCATAACGCCCTTAAATAAATTTTGATTGATTTTTTATATAAAATCCTTTGTTATTCTTTATTTTTCATATTTGATCATTGTCGTGGTCAAAATAATTGGAATAACGAACAGTATAATATAAACACTTGCCTGGGGCGTCAGAAATTTTGACTAGTATATTTTTCATATGAAAATATCAATATCATATTTCACAATCTTTAAACAATATTTCTCAGAAAATAATATTACTTGTTTTGATGCTTGTTTGGTATCTGTCAATCGTACATTATTATGCATATTTTACCAATCAAGTCATTTGTCTGTGGCATATATTTACGTTTCCTACTTACATCTGCAACCATGTTTAATAAATTTAATTTTAAATGTCGTTTTTACAATAATTCATTGTACCCGTTTAAATTCATAAAAAAGAGTATCTTATTGTTTTTAAATACATAATTTCTTAATATCTGAGTTGGTTTGTTCAGTTATTAACTAACTGATTCGTTCTGTTACAGAATAATAAAATAAACTTTTATTCACTTCAATGTATATGAAGTTACACGCCATAGTGATAGTACGGAAAATTTCATCTGTAAAATCATAACGATGTCATCCACATCATGTTTTATGACATGTCGCAAGAAAGCTTTGCTGCATAAAAAGTGACACAAAAACAAAAAATCATGTTAACCGACCTGCTCGAGTGTTTCAAATACATGAAAGTAAAGACGATGTTAAGACAGCTATTGAGTATGTTAAATTGCGTCTACCAACGATGTCTGCTTTTTGCCTTGAAACACTGTCTAATAATTTACAACAAAAGCTTTTTTATTAATTTAAACTTCAAACCTCCAATGTCCTTGGTATTAAAGAACACGCTTTTAGAAGTTGAACAACACAATTTCAGGACGATCTAATTTGACCAGATAAATTGGACCAGGTAAATAATCGTACGCCGGAAAGACCAGAACAATATTTACTTTCGCAAATATATCAGGTCAGCAAAACAATAATATTGTAATTAGAGCAAGTATTACCTTTATACTGTGGCCATAATCAGGAACATGATTCACTCTCAAGATGTACGATATTACGGGTAAGTAGTTTATTATTTTTGAATGATCGATACATTTCATTACTTAGTTATGATGGTGATAAAAAACAGAACCTCATATTGTTATTGATCAAACTATTATTTAAGGTCCATATCTATTAAATGATTAATGGTATTTTTGGTGCTAGAACCATTATAACGATACAACTGCATTGTAGACCTAATTCTATAACAGAGAACAACAATGTGGAGTCTAAAGAATCTGAACAGATGACGGTTGTGGTAAAAAAAAATGAGAGACATCAACTTTCAAAGGTACAAAGCAAATTTTGGCTGCATCACAGAATTCCTTTGAGCTACTCCAAAAATATATGCAAAAATGCTTAATTTACGGTTCCATGAGGTTTGTTTACCCGTGCAGAAGCTTTATGTAAGAGACATCAGGACTATTTCACGCCTTTATTTCTGGGGGTTTTTGTTAAGAACGTAAACATATTTAAAGGGACTTTTTGTGACGTCACATAAAATTATCTAAGATAAATTTAGAAGTGGATGAAGCCTCTGTACTGGGTTTACTGTATGCAATATTTACTTGGTTATTCAGAGTAAAGTGCGGCCCCCGCCTGATTTATTTTTGTTTTAATTCTTTTATGGCTTAGAAAAGGAAAAATATAACTGTCTTTTTAATTCAAGGGTATTCAAGGGTTAATAATACTGACAAACAGTTAATCGTTTACAGGTTTTTTTTCTCCGGTAAAGGACTGCACAATATACGTCTAAACAACAGACATTGAGTTTATCATAACTATATTTCATTTGTTTCTTTTTACATTTTCGATGAGTCTACTGTGAATGTCGACCAGTATAGAGTAGACTTAAGTTAGAGCGGAACCATTTAAAATATGCGTAGTTCCTGCTACGTTCACCAAAACAGTCACACAGTAAAACATATAACTGATCATTGCTTTGCTCTCGAGAGTTTTGTATTGGCAGTAGTATTTTATTAGCCAATAAACCTCCTTTAAGATTGAAAAAAATAGGTAAAGTGAGAGAGGGAACAATCAAATCATGGCGACTGAATGATTTGACTACATTGTATTCCCATATTATACCGTTTTGCATGTTTAAAAGTCACATATCAGGCCCTTCAAAACGTCATGGGAAAAAAATTAAGTGTACTGGCAGCTATAAACATTATTCGTCTGAGAGAATTTGCAAGCTGTAAATTTTCAAAAGGATTTATATTTATAGTTAAGGTCTCTACATTTTAGCCGAAGGTAAGTGTATAACTGCAATAAACAGCATCTTTTTGAGTATTTACTCAGTGTAGATAAACGATAGGTCATATATCTTATTGATACGAATTTGTTCTGCACTTGGCGATAAAATATACAAATTTAAATATCAGACGTTGAGGAAGCCTGAAAGAAGATTTGACTTCAACCTAATGACTGAAAAATTAGCCTTCAAGAAAATGGGGAACTTGTAACAACAAACTAAGAAAGCCAAGTAAGTGATTTTTATTATGTTACAAATAAGTAATGCTTCATGAAAGGTAAACGTTCTCTTTTTCCCAAGCAAATAAATTATGTAACCTTTGCTCAATAATTGAACCAAATTAGGTACCATTTGTATTTCCTAAACATTGTACAGTATGTTCCTTATCTCTAAAGAATATCTATTTTATTGAAAATATATTTTTTTAAAATTTGTTGTGCAAATGAATGCCTGCAATAACATCAAATAATTAAGATCTTTTACGGTTTGTGTTTAATATCTAGATAAAGGACCAACTTAACAAAAGATCGCACCCATAACTTAACAAATGATTATTTTGTATTTCTTATAAGTGGACATCGTGTTGACTTGAAAGAGTGAAAATTTTCGATTGCTGACAAAATTTGTTGTTACCATTTTTTTCCCAAGAAATTTTGGTTTTGTTTGACAGAGTGACAAAATGAAACAAAGCATAGTTGTGTAATGAAATTGCAATGAGCATATTTTAACGTCTTTTGTCTACCTAATTTTGTGACGTTTTATATCGTGACAGGGGTATCTAGGACCATGAAACATATGCACAAACTTTATTTGGGCTGTTTTTTTCTAAAAAAAAAAAAAAAAAAAGAAAACAATAAACTTCACAAAAAACCAAGAAATGTGCTGTAAGCTTTAAAAAATGTTTTAAAGGGGCATGGTCACAATTTTCTGAAAGGCATTTCTTATAGTCAGTCAAATTTGAAGTGTCAATCGTCTTGTAATAAGCGCTAGCGATACAGAGCACACAGTTCTTTGTCATGTATACGAATCTCAGGTCATGTTTTTGCTTACATTTTGCATGTTTAAAAGATAATTCCGGGTTAAGACGCTTGCAACTATTTTTTTATGTTTATAACGAATTTGCAGTAAGAAAATATCATTTCAAAAAAGAACTTTTGCACGTATATTGAAAAAATGTAAACAAAACCATGGCACGAGCGTAGTATTATGAGCTCTGTATCTTGCTTATAATTGTACGACCGACACGCAATGTTTTCTTGATCATTAGCAATGCATTTCTATAAAATTGTAAACAATAAAAATATAAAATAAAATTTAACCAAAATCGTGATCATGCCCTATTTTAAGAGCGGCTTGGTTCAAAGTACAATGTTTTAAAATATAATGGTCATACAGTACCGATCAGACCCAACCTAACAGAAAGTAAACCCCAACTAAACCCTGGGTTTACTTTCTGGGTTTACTCTGGGTTTATTCCGGGTTTACTAGAGTGGACCCAGAGAAAATCCAGAGTAAACGCGAAGTAAACCCAGAGTGGACACAGAGAGTAAACCCGGTCAGAAGTATACCTCTGAAAGCAGTCGCTAACTGTGTATTCGGAATGTATAATTAGAGGACAGGGATTACAGGCAGTAGGATGGTAAGATAAAAGACGGGTCTGCTTCACACTTCAGGGCGTACAGTTGACATCAAAAGCAATTTCCAAGTAAAACCAAAGTAAACACCGAGTAAACCCAAAGTAAACCCCGAGTGGACCCAAATTTTCAAAAAGTAAACCCAGAGTAAACCCAAAGTAAACCCCAAAAGTAAACCCGGGGTCTAGTGTGGGTTTACTCTGATGTTTGGTTGGGTCTGATCGGTACTGTATATTTTGACAAAGCAGGTTTATTTAAGATGCTTTATATGGCTTTTTAAATAAACCGTATCTAAAAATTCTTAAGTTTTAGAACGCATATTCAACTATTAACGCTTGAAATCAGTTACAACGTGTTTTTTACGAATTAATTATGATCGTGCGTCCTATCTGTTCATATATATTTCTATGGTTATCGAGTCATTAAATAGTTAAATGATAATTAAATAATGTTAAGTTTAAAAATTGTAATAATATGGTATCATTTGGTACAAAAAATAATTGTGTCATTTGATGTGATATCAATTTATAACTTTATACAAAATCTTATTGTTTAGATTTAAATATTATATTTAATTGATATCTTTCATTATACTATATATAAATTAAGCAATATTGATGTAGTTAAGTAGCATATGATACAATATTATATATTTATACATTAATATACAATATGATATGTTTAATTAGTATCATTTGACACGATACTTTTATATCATATGATGAAATAATTAAGAAATATTGATTTTCATTTTTATTAATTTATTACTTGCCCTTTCTTAAAATGTCGCAAAAGATAATTTTATTTCTACACACAGCTACAATAATATGATATTACATTTTTTTTAAGAAAAAAACTCAAAGTAATAAACACCTAAAGCTAGATCTAATATTGATTACTCAATTTGGAAATCTTATTTATTAACTGCATTTGTATGAACTATACGAATATGGACAAAAAGATAGAAATATAATACCAGATGAGGTACCAGATAAAAAGATATTAGATAAACAAAACACACTTATATAAGTCATACAACAAAAAAATAAGTAAATTAAAAAACAAATATTTACCGGTAGATTCTTTTGCCAAATATGGATCGACACTTTGAAAAAAATACTGATTGTTCCAGGAACGAGAGAATGAATATCTCAGTGAATTTGTCATTCAAATTCTTTTATTGAAACACGGGTAAATATTATCGACCATCAGAAAAAGCGTTGGACGATGCCGCCCTTTCCTCATGGTATAGATACTAGTAAAGCATCACATAGGCTAAAAAATAAATTCAAAATGCCAAAGTTATCACAGTATTTTTCTTTGTAGACTCCTCAATCTTTACCATCTATGATCAACCCTTCTGCATTTAAGTTAATGCAAGCTGCTGCATTTCATTAATTTAACTTACGAACAATTATCCAACAATTGGTTTTCTTCCACCGTTTCCTATTTACCCATTACAAATTAAACTTTTGTTTATGTCCATCCATTTCAGCACAATGACTCAATTTCGGCTTGTTCACCTGAAGACGTATCGGATTTTAATTCCATAAATTGATGTGTACAATTGGATATTTTTATAACAAACATTGTTTTATAATTTGCATAACGTCATAAATCATAAAAGAAAAAATAATTTAGTTTTTATTGATGTATAAAAAAAAAAACCAGGGCGGCAAAACCCGTGCTCATTAATAATTTGTGCTATGGCATGTCGATTAAAGAAAACGATGACATTATTTTATTGTGGTATTCATACAACGGAAGAGTAAACATGAAAAGATAATATAACATATAATTTTTTTAAGTTTGAAAGTATGTTGAATAAAATGTAGTTAATGTAAAAAAAAAAAGTTTGCTTAATCATTTGCTTTTTACTTTATTAGGTTGCAAGTTTAAAACTAAGACATTCAACCTCATGGACACAGGAATCGTCCCATATAGAGTTCATCAGTGTTTGATGTGCCTCGGGGACACAGAGTACTTTTGTGAATCGTGTCCATGTGATCTGTGTCCCACGAGTAAGGAGAACCATGTAAAAGATCTCAAAACAATAGACCACAATATTGTAATATACCGTGATAAATTCAAGTACATCTCAACACAAGAGAAATGCGTGAGACACCTAACAGTATTTATAGCAAGTACTGTGAACTCTGTGAACTTCCTCTTTGTTCTTATTGCAAAAACAATAACCACCATAATACGCTAGATATTAGAGCAGCATATCAAAAGAAGAGACAACAACACAGAAAAGCCATTTACAACTTCAAACTTAAGTCTGTCCTTTACACACCTATTCTCCTGACAGAAATCAAAAGTGATGTAAAAACCTGTCGCACAGAATTTTCCCTGTATCGATCAGAACTTGTATCAAAGGCCCGTGGACTGAAGGATCTAATTACCTGCGTTCTAAACGATCTTATAGTCAATGTGTTTTGTGATTTTGATTTCAAACACAGTTGTTTAAAACAAAAGTTAGAAATAACTAGACATCTCGCAAGCCTACAGATATATGAACACAGATATGAACAATCAGGAATCAGTACGCTACAAATCCTCTCATTTTTAAAGTAAACCCGTCTTCCCCAGACACACCCGACACTCCACACTAGCCAGCTCTCCATTACTAAGTTAATCAACAAAAAAGATGTGATTGATTCACTCAGTGAAATCAAAGTCACAGAAGGAAGAAAGCGCGCCTTAGAATATAATCGTTTCCTAAAACTTGTTCCTCCTCCTGAGTTCCATCAATCTATTACAGTGGCAGGTGTTCATTGTTGTCATCACATTTCCTGTGTGACATCAAACTTATTTTGGGTGAGTTATAAAAATACTCTCAATTTGACAAACACCGCAGGTGACACTCAATGTTATGTGAGGGATTTGTGTAGTAATTCATATTATGGATCACACACAGTAAATGGGGAGAGTGAACTAATTTATATAACCAGGAATTTCAACATTAATAAACTGTCCAAAGATTTACAAACAACGACCACATATTTAGAAAGACCAAACTCTACATGGGTACCACGGTGTGTATACTGGTCCCTGTCCACTGGTTATCTACTGGTCGGGATGTATAGCGTAAAACCTAGAAAAGGCAAAGTTACCCGATTCAACCAAACACAAAACATACATTACGACTTAAGAAAATTTGAACGTTTAAGAGAACCACGCTATATAACAGAAAACAACAATGGGGATGTTGTGGTATCTGACTATAAAGCTGTAGTTGTCACAGAACGCAAAGGAAGATATCGTTTTTCCTACACAGGACCCCCATCAGGACACGGTCTATGGCCTTGTGGAATTTGTACCGACGCATTGTCACATATCTTGATATGTGATGGAAAAACCCTCACGGTACAGGTGTTAGAAAAAGACGGGCAGTTCCTATTTCATCTACTAATACGACCATCTGGAATATTTAAACCACGAAGTCTTCATTACGACATAAGCACTCATAGGTTGTGGGTTTCATCATGGGATAGCAACAAGGTGTGTCTACAGGTACCTATCTCTACAAGACGATCAGAAAAGTAAGTTCAGTGTATCATTAATATGTAGAAGGAACGTATAAATACATTGTGTCAATTATATTTTGTTACAATGAAACATGCGAGCATTCATTGTATATCTTATCATCAATATATATTACAAGAGTTGTTAAAAGTATTAAATACGTGTAAATAATATATAAATATATTTACTTTTTTTTAAAGATATGAGTTAAGGAAGGAGTCTTTTCTGGTTTTCGACTTGTCAAACGTAAATTTGATTAATTGTTCATTAAATCAAGATGAAAGGAAATTAAAATAGTCTAT
The DNA here is from genome assembly GCA_016163765.1 of Magallana hongkongensis. Taxonomy (NCBI): domain Eukaryota; kingdom Metazoa; phylum Mollusca; class Bivalvia; order Ostreida; family Ostreidae; genus Magallana; species Magallana hongkongensis. The sequence goes on along the minus strand of WFKH01011926.1, from coordinate 84,628,905 downwards.
TTTTCTTTCTTTTTTATTATCATACAACTTGGCATAGAAATAGTAATCAATGTTTATAATCTAACAAGGACTATATTTTTGGCGGAATATTGGCGTAGGAATGAGTCTGTTTTATCTTTTTTAAAACAATAAAATTAATGTTGGATTTTTTAACTAATGTGAACTAATGATATGATACTTGGGTTTCAGAATATGTTTTTAAAATATGATTTGCCTATCAAATTACATTTTTATGAGCTTTTTAAAGCGCCCATTATATACATTGATTTGTGTGAAAAAAATCACTAAAATCATTTTTTCTCTCTTATTAAATGGTCAATATATTAGCTTTTCTGTCAATTTATAGCTTTATATAATGTCTTCATAATAAGTAAAAATCAGAAATATTTTAATATTGAAAGCATAAAAAATAATCAAAAGATTTTCAACATTTAAGAAAATTAGAGGAAATGCGGGCTAAGCAATATCAATTTTAGTTTCAATATGTATTCCAATTTATTATAAGCTGATAAACAATCTGATATTCTTTCATTTCATAAAAGAATAGAATCTTCATATCTTAAACAGATGTCTACATAAATGCAAAGAACTACATTTATTTGTATCATCCTTTAAGTTGAGGAGAAAGGTAATGACCTTGAATTGACCTTTATTAAAAAACAAGGACGTCAAATTTGATTAAACTGATAGAATCATTTGGTTATATGATCTGTTTGACTGTGTCGAAATTTCATGAATTTCTTATTATAAGAAGTATGTTTGATAACGAGAAGACTCTTTCCTTAATGTATGTTATTGATAGAAAATGCATTAAGTCAACAAGGAATCCATAAAAGTATTGATATAGCAAAAATGTTTTTATTTTCTCTGTTCTGTATGATAATTCAATATTAAATAATAAAATTAAAAGGGAAAAACCAAAACATTATTGACATTAATATTGCTGGGGGTTTTTTAGATCTGAATCCTGAAATCACTAATGAATTGAAGTCACTAAATGAATTCCAAATCAACAAGACAATTAGGCAATCTGAAGAAAATTTGTCTCTCTTTAAACTTGTGTTTACTCCGGCTGATCTCCATCAACATTTGATAGTCACTGGTGTCTATAGTTGTGGTCACATTTCCTGTCTTGAAACAAGTTGCGTATGGGTCAGTGATAGAGAGAATAATCTTATCTTGACAAATACAACAGGTGTTCTTCTACATCGTGTTGAAGATTTTTGTAAATGTGATATATTTACGTGTAATGGGTTACTCACAGTTAACAGGGAAAGTGTGTTATTTTATATCGATAGGAGTCTCAACATAAACAAACTGACAGCGGATACAATAACAACTACATTATTCCTAAATACAGCGGATACCACATGGAGACCACGGTGTGTGTTCTGTTCCCCGTCCACTGGGGATCTACTGGTCGGGATGTACAGAGAAGACATATTTGATATTGAAAGGCATTCAATTATTTTTTTTTTCATTATTTGAATATGTTAAAATATCATGGATATGTTTGCTACTCCTTGATTAATAATTGAATAACTTGTTGTAGAATAATCTTATACACAGACGGATTGGGATGTCCAGTTCAAGACCGCCAGAAAATGAAGAAGGATTAAAATTTACATTATAATTGTAACTTTCTTAAACATCTGCAGCTGGAATGGACACATCGAAAGATTTTATGGATTACAATACTGTATTCTGTATTTATACTCTGTCCCGAGTTTTTGCTTCCACCACTTTTCGCTTGATATTTCGATAATAATAAATACCTTTGTGCTCAAACTACGTTCATCCACTTATATGAAAAATGTCCAGATTATCTCTTTTGAAACGCCCCCTCTACCGCTTCAGGTTTCAATACACATCCCAAAATAGAAAGTCTACGGGGATTTTGCATTGCATCAGCCATTAATAAGCCCGGATGATAACGTTGAAAAATTGCGCGAGGTGTCCCGAGTACTTCCGAATGGAGAAAAGATGTAAACATTTCCCATTATAAATCTCCGTAAGAAATTTGTTTTCGTTCCTGTAAACTTTTATGAGTGAAAAGAGATAATTTGTCAATGAAGCTATCTTGGATATTTTTCATTTCATCGATTTCAACTGTACTTCTTTCACAGGTATGTGTATTTTTATTAAAAATCATCAAAAAGTGATGGAAGCAATAACTTGGGACAGACTTTAGTATACTCATATATTATAATATTATCAAAAAACCAGGTAAATGTAGAATAGAATGCAGTGTATATACAGGTAAAGAAAATTAACCTCAGACTTAAAATGTGTGTGGTCTTTTGTTTGATTTTTATCCCAGTAAATGAAATATTCATTCCACCTTCCAGTACATGATTTAAATTTTATTACAGAATTGCTAATTGATTAATCGTTATTCGTATTATCCTAATGACCGGTTATTTGTATCAAAATAAGCCGATGTCTTAGGTCAATTATCTATTATTAACTTTGATATTTGTTATATACAACACAGAAAGCACAATAGGAATATTCTGTTTAAATAAATGTGTAAATTAAGATATAACAGGAAAAATATATCTAATCATAATTGTTCTACAAGATATTTTAGAAAAAGCATATAGTCATGGATTAGTTTCACAGACCGCATGTCGCAATTAAGGAGTCATTTTGACTTCTCAAAACGAAAGTATGTCAATGACAAGCTTTAAGTTATAGATATTGATATGTTTCAAATCCTTTTGAATAGTGGTAACATGTATGTATCTACTTTGGACAATTTTATTTGTAACGGTACTCAACCGTGATATTAAGTATCGTTCATCAATGATTTATGAAAGGATTACCAGACAAGGCAGTGACATGTTGTTTATGTTAAAAAATATTTCTAAAACTTAAAATTGAGGTCTGTTCAATCTATGGATAAAATAAAAAAAAAATAACAAACAGCCACATAAAGAACATGTCAAACAATGATATTTTGAAAAACAAAAACTGAAACATAAATGCAACATTTTAGAAAATTGCAATTTTTTCAAATCTGAACCAATCTCGATTATATACAAATGAAATGTGGTGAAAACGAACAGAGTTTAAAATCAGAACTTAAAAGAAAAAAAAATAAAACAGAACCTGAAAGAACACGGACCTCTACAAAATTTAGAGGTAGGATCAGGTGCCTTGGAGGAGTAAGCATCCTCTGCTGACCGGTTACACTCGCAGTGTACTTTTTGTCGTAATCGGGAAAACGGAAAAATCTGTAGACAATTCGATGACAAGCAATGGCCTAAAAATAAGTATGAAAAACGTCAGTCATCATTCGCCCTAGCAGTAGATTTTAAATGCTGACAAGGTCATTGTATAGACCGCAGAACTTCCAAAATGACTTCAATCGAGACTACAGTAAAACTCGTTTTGTACGAACACGGATATAGCGGAATCTCGAATATTTTTGAGTCCCCGGTAAAATTCCTAACAAATCTTTCCAAAATTTTACGGTTATAACGAATTCAGATATAACAAATTTACGGATTCTTTATACGGATTTAACGATTTACGGATATAACGAAACAAATACATTGGTCCCTAGGACTTCGCTATTACCGATTTTTAATCTTCTTTTATCAAATTGTTTGTCAGTAGTTTGCCTCCTTTTAAAAAATTGTGCATACGTAGCCCGTGCTCTTGCGTATCGAATTAACTGAGAGACAACTCCATTTGCATTTTTAGATCAATAAACAAACAAACGATTTTCAAGATGAACAGCCTGCAAAATCGTGATATATTTCATCTTTATAATATGAATAATTTAGTACATGTTAATTAAAGTCGTGATCGGTTCGAATTGAAGAATTTCCTTTTTTTTTTTTGGCAATTTTATAATTTCGTTTTAATTTTTTTGTTTGTTAAAATATGAGTTCATAGCAATTATTAAATGCGAGTGAGAGTTGAATTGCAGATTTAATCAATAGGTCTAAAAAAGATATAAAAATCTTAATTTTCAATTCCATAAATGTTTTTGTTTTTTTTTTTTTTTTTAGTTTTTTTGGCTGGTTTTTTTTTCCTTTTGTCAAAAATATTTTAAAGTTCATTTTTCCGTCTTTGACATGTATCGATAGATAATTATATTGTTCATTTATTAATACCAAATGTTAGTTATAGTAATAAGGAATCATTCTTCGAATATTATGAGGTTATGGTGTCGGTCGGGGTGTAATCAAATCTATCATAAAGCTTTATTGATCACACCACACACACCTCAAAATACTTAAAGAATGATTCTTATTCCTTACATGTAACATCTTAAACAGCTTTCATTTCGCTTACAATCTTGAAATAATGAAATACTTATATTAAAAATAGTATAAATAAACGTTATAAACCCTATGTCAACCGACTTATTATTTCTTGAATCTGCGCGTCTCTTGAATGAATTTACGAACAGCGGCAAATTTTAAAATGAATAATTTTTAAGGTAATTTTAGCTGCAAGTCTGTATTGACAAACAAAAACTTTGGAAGCCTCTAATCCCTAATAATAGGGTCTAGCCCCTCTTTCTTCATACCGAATGAAAGGTCTCGGTAAGACCCACAACTTTGAAAATACGTCCTATAAAAAATTATTTTTAAGTATAAACCTTAAAGGGAAAATACGTCAATTTTTTGGCAATTTTTTCTAACCTTTGTTTCAACACCTATACCACTCCTTTAATTTGCATTTAAATAACAAATGAAATGTGTCTTGCACCTTTGCACCTTTTCAATGTATCAGCTTCCGAACCAGCAAATTTTTGAGACTCTGCCAGTCATCGTTAAAGCTAACACTACTGATCCCCTGTCTTCACTTGTCTCCCCTTGTGTTTTCCCTGTCATCCCCTGCGCAACCCCTGTCAGCCCCTGTACACCATGTGATCCCCTGTCAGCCACTGTACACATCCCCTGTGTGCCACTGTAAGCCCCTGTCACCCCCTGTACGCCACTGTCATCCCCTGTAAGCCACTGTATTTCCCTGTACTTGCCCTTGACATCCCCTGTGCGCTCTTTAACTGCTTGCTAAAGTAAAATAAATAGTTTTTTAAATTATGTTTTCGGGTTTTCTTATTATATTTAGCTGTTAGTGATATTTGTACATAAGGAAATGGAAACCAAGAAAAGTATTCATGGTTTAGACATTGTTTGGTTTTCTTTACATTTTATAGAGGGCAATATTATTACAAACGTAAAAAATTCTGACTGTACATAAACACATATTAATAAGGATATAAATGTATACCGATTAACCGCTTATTTTATTACATGTATTTAAACAAATGACCGTGTTTTGTAATTTGTAAAAAAAAATCTTAGTAGAGGAGGAGTGCGGGAAATCTGCAACATTCTGTCCCATGTAACCTGCCTGAGTTCAGGAACTTAATAACACAACACGATTAGCTTGTGCAGATAATCACACACCCATCGAAATGATTACCTATATTTTGGCTGTTTTGCCTGGTGTGATGATGCATAGAATTACATCGTCCCAATGAAATGTATTTTGATTCTATTAGCAGAAAGTTAATTAGTTAATATCTAAGTCATGTAAATTGCAATCGATGATATGATAAATTATAAGAGAGAGAGAGAGAGAGAGAGAGAGAGAGAGAGAGAGAGAGAG
>WFKH01011926.1:84584238-84613331 GCA_016163765.1 Magallana hongkongensis | reverse complement strand
GTAAAAATTACGTGGGGACTGATTATTTTTCTATTGCGGGAGATACATTCAGCCAGTGATGTTTTGATATTTTATTTGTGAAACTTTGGATTTTTAACGTAATGTGAATAAACTGTAAATAATTCTACTTTGTGTTTATATTAAACTAAAGCGTATGCTTTAGAGGTTGGAGCATTATAATCTCAAGGATTTAACCGGAATTTATAAAATTATTAAAATGTGAGTTATCTACCTGTGGATTTAGTAGAAAAGAGCCGTTTACCGCTCGGCGGCGCTACAGGGATGTCGTGGTGTCTGACTGTTAAAACACTGTAGTGGTGACATATCGTTTCTCGTATTCAAGTACTCCATCAGGGTCATAAACAACAATATGAATTTTAAAAAAATTTTAAAAATTACACTTACCGTTAGTTCAAGTTGTTTCATTTAGTTTAGATTTTCTCAAGGACTGAATGTTAAATGAGAAAATTTTATGTGACAACATTCATACATGATGCATGCAAACTCAGCAAGAAGTACTAGAGAGTATGTTATGAAATATTACGAATAAACAAGAGGCCAATGGGCTACATCGCTCCCCTGAGGAACAATAGGTATGATAAAATCAGCTTAAAGGAGTCATAATACAACCTCTCTGACAATGTACAATAATACACGTAGATCCTGTATAAATAAAATTCATCCCCCCTGGATATTCTTATGTTTACAATCATAAGTCCCTTATCTAACAGGATGATTTTATAGTCAAATTACATGTTGAGTATTGCATTTCTCCAAAAGATCCTAAACAATTGTTTATATCTGGGATATAAACCTACATCAAACTCTGAATCCCTTGTGAGGCCGAAGAATTGTCCAGGGGCCGAAGTCTAAACAATTGTAAAGAATCACCTGGCTGATTAGTTTCTTAGAAGATTTTTAAAGATTTACTTAATATATTCGTATGTAAAACTTCGACCCCCATTGTGGCCCCCTATCCCCGGGGTTCATGATTTTCACAACTTTGAATCTACATTACCTGAGGATGCTTCCGCACAAGTTCCAGCTTTCTTGGCTGATTAGTTTTTGACAAGAAGATTTTTTAAGATTTACTCTATATATTCCGATGTAAAATTTTGACTGCCCATTGTGGCCCTACACTACCCCCGGGAATAATAACTTTCTCAACTTTGAATTTACACTACCTGAGTATGCTTCCACACAAGTTTCAGCTTTCCGGGCCCAATGGTTCTTATATTCCCATGTAAAACTTCGACCCCCCCTCCATTGTGGCCCCAACCTATCCCCGGGGTCATGATTTTCACAACTTTGTATCTACACTACCTGAGGATGCTTCCACACAAGTTTCAGCTTTCCTAGCTAATTAATATCTGAGAAAAAGATTTTTTAAGATTTACTCAGTATGTTCCTATGTAAAAATCCAACCCCATATTTTAGCACCACCCTACCCAAGGGGGTCATGATTTTCACAACTTTGAATTTACACTACCTTTCACACAAATTTCTGCTTTCCTAACTGATTAGTTTCTGAGAAAAAGATTTTAAAAGATTAACTCTATATATTCCTATGTAAAACTTTGACCCCCACCCCCATTGTGGACCCACCCTATCCCGGGGATCATGATTTTCACACCTTTGAATCTACACTACCTGAGGATGCTTTCACACAAGTTTCAGCTTTTCAGGCTGATTAGTTTCTGAAAAGAAGATTTTTAAAGATTTACTCTAAAAAATTCCGATGTAAAAATTTGACTGCCCATTGTTGCCCCACCCTACCCCGGGAATCATAATTTTCTCAACTTTGAATTTACACTACCTAAGGATGCTTCCACACAAGTTTCAGCTTTCCAGGCCCAATGGTTCTTAAGATGAAGATTTTTGAAAATTTCTCAAAAATTCAATTTCAATAATTCTTAATTATCTCCCCTTGAAAAAGGGTGTGGTCCTTGATTTTCACAACTTTAAATGCCCTTTGCATACGGGTTCTTAATGCTAATTTTTGTTGAAATTGGCCCAGTGTTTCTGGAGAAGATGTTAAAAATTTGAAAAATTTACGGACAGACAGACGGACAGACGGACGACAGACAAAATGTGATCAGAATAGCTCTCTTGAGCTTTCAGCTCAGGTGAGCAAAAAACGACAGTGTAATCAACAAACAAAAATAAAAATATAGTCAGTTGTAACCTGTCAATTGGAATCATGTGTAATCAGTGGTTGGCCATTTAATGTTCTGATCATAGTGACATCAAAGTCACGAGTCGTTTTTTAAAATCAGACAAATATTAATAACATTTTAATTGTATTTATAAGTTAATATATCTATAAATATAATGTTTTTCTTATTACGTGTAATATTGCTTAGTTTACACTTGACGTATGAATTAAAAAAAAAAATAGGTATTATGTGTGCGAAACACATCTTGCAAACGTTTTTTGGATCAATTTTTGTTGTCCATTTCAAAGCAAAATACCTTGGGGACGAAATCAGTCGTCACCGGTAAGTCTTAGCAACTATATTTTCGTAGACAGAGAAAGATAAACAAGGATATCAAAGTTGATTGTGTGGAGTTTCGTTGTATTATGTAAAGCGTAAAGGTATGGACTGTTTTTTTTTTATTTTCTAAATCTACTATTTTCTTCACTCGCAAAAACCGGATTTTGTTTGTTTAAAAAAAATATAGCTTAACCTAATTGCTCATGTCCGTACACAAATATACCCACTCAGTTTCTCAAACCCTAATACATAATGTGCCTACACACTTACATGTACTTCTTTTGACGCATTTGGCATATAGTTTCTCTTTATGCATACACACCTATTACTGTCAGTTGCTAGCTTCAAAAGTGTGTCCCAATTTTTCCTTTGTTCCTGGTTTTGGCATGGATTGATATATTTGATCAGGTACTAAATACTGAGCGCAGCAAGTCTTAGTGGTTTTACGTACTAGTATATTAAAGAAACCAAGTAGTTATTATTTCAGGACACTCACTCCATTCATAGTAAATATTAAGAAAGTTTCTTGAACCCTGATAAAAGGCGTCTATATCAAGCAATATCCCTCATTGGTTGGGCTTTATCTATTAATTTCAATGATTTTTTTTAAATGTCTGAAAGATTTTATTCCAGCAAAGATTTTTCAATTTTAGGTGAAAAATGTACAAAACACAATGGAATAAATTACAAAAATTAAAGCGAAAACAATTCTTAAAAACATTTAGTAAACCATGAATTGAAAGTTAAAGTATAATCAAAAGTAAAGTACACAGGACAAAAAAGTTATCTTTAAGCAATTATTTAAAGGTGGCTTAAAGGTTACGTTAATTGGATTTACGATCATAAACCACCTCTACCTTTAAGTCACATTTAAGCTATAGCTTGTCAGTCCCTACTGTCCAAACATTTTTAAGCCACCTTTTATCATCTTTAAGTGGAATTTTAATCTCCCTATAAGTTGTCTTTACACCATATTTAAGTTCCATTGAAGTCAACTTTGATCAAGCTGAACAGTTGCATATTAAATACATAACATTGAATGCAAGAACTCTTTTGTAGGGGTGGGAGCCTGTGATCCGAGTGATAATATAATATCCAAGGAGGGGTGTTCCAAGCGGTTTTAATTGTCAACAAACACCGTGCAGAAATAGGTATTTACACCTAAGTTTTGCTTGTGTGAACACTTAGTCGCTCCATTGAACACAGATCGCCATTATCAACACCGCTCCAATGAACACAGATCGCCGTTATAAAACTTTCCGGTCTTTTTTTTTTCAAACTTATTGTAGCGGCGAACGCAGTCCCTGTCTCTAGATCTGCATATGAAAGTATATTAAAGTATGTTTGTTTCCTTTATAAACTAATCGGTAAAAGCTCAAGCTCTCTCTCTCTCTCTCTCTCTCAATCTCTCTCTCTCTCTCTCTCTCTCTCTCATATTAGTAATTAATATTTAATATTTGACTAAATAATACCAATTATAAGTCGACTGTTGGCACATGACGTTAAACTCATAATTTTCAATGAACCGGATTTAAAATTCTACATCAATTCGTTTTTATTCAGATTTGGTTTTCATAAAAGAACACGCATTCACACAAACTAACTACGACGATGGATTTTTTTTTCTTTTTTTAAGTTTATCTGGTTAACAAACAAAATAAAGAAATGAACAAATAATACAATACAAAATAAAACTGAATAATACATTATTTAATTTAATAATCAGTTTATGATATGTATTTTTTTTCAATTTTAATTATTTCTAAATCTAATTCTACATCTGCTAGATATATGTAAAAGATGAAAAGACTCTCACTGCCTTTTTTATATCGGGTGGGATATTGCAGCTTTATTTGCCTATACATGGTTTAATTCGTTTGTGTAATGAAATTCTATCGTTTGTTCAACTTAAGAAAACTAGCACAGTACATGTATATACAATATATACACAACAGTTGTGTCTTGTGCCCAGGTGAACGTCAGGGTCCCTAAAGGTGTTGACGTCTTGGTATGTATCAGATATGTCCATTGAATAAAAAATTTATTACAATTTGTAATTCATTTTCAAAATATTAAACCTCGCCCTAGGTTTTAAAAATGGTACGTCTATAAATCAAAGATACATGTATGTAAGAGTAAAATCTAGAGACTAATTAATTACAGTAATCATAAATGGGAGGTATCTAATATATATTAATAAGGGGTAATATAATATGTCACGTACCAGACCCGGTACATCATATGTACATGTATAATTCATTTGCGTTTGCCACATGCAGTAAATACTTCACCGGTAACTGGTGATATTGTTTGTTATAGAATTGATAGGTTAAAAATCATGTATGCAATTAATCATCAACAGATATATCATTTAATTTTGTTATTCTAGAACTGTTGTAAATGTATAATAATCAATATTATTAAAATTAGTACGTTTTGGAATGGCGCCGTGATCATGAAAACAATTAAATTGCGTAGAACTATTTCCCTAATAGTTTCAATGCATTTTTTTTAAAAAACCATTTCATCTTCTTCTTTGCATTTCATAGTTATGAATTAGGTGAGCGTATTCCTACCCGGTTTAAATTTATTTACTTAGTACTAGTAAGTCTAGCAGTTTCCAATCAGGTATAATATATTTTTCAACTGAACACCAAGTACCGTAGTTCATTCTATTCATTAATTCAATAGCCAATTATATAAAGGATATGGGCTTACGTGGCGCAATGGAAGTGAGATGATGATAGCAAGAAAAGGGTACCGGGTTCGATACCCGTCTGGGGCTATATAAATTGTTTATCAACTTTTTTTTTAGCAAAAACCGTTTTTAATACTTTTTCTGCCTTAGACTCATTGAAACTTGCGACAGAATATACATTAGTTACTTAACTACCTGACATGTTTATGAAGAATCAATTTCTCTTGTTAAAATTGCTCCGTTGTGTGTCCAAACATGCTTTCATTTTCTGTGTATATTTAATTAAAATTTATTGTTGTTAAAGCTCAGAAAAACCCTGGAACTAACACAGCATATACAGGATATACACAAAAGGCGTGTCTTTTGTCCAGACGCACGGCTATGCTTTTTTAAATAGATACATTGCATAAAGGTTAAAAAGGTTTGTCCATTGATTACATTTGATTAAATTGTCATTAAGTTAATATCTTTTGTTGGTAAAGTAAGCACAATATTAAATACAGACTGTTATGATTTTGGCTTAAAGGTGGCTTAAATGTGGTTTAAAGAAGTTTGGACATTAAGTATCAATAAATTGTCCTTAAAGGTGACTTAAAGGCCGCTTAAAGATAGTCTTGAAGCTGCCTTTAAGCACCTTAAAGCCATCTTTACGCTTTCTTTAAGCCCCCTTTAAGCCACATTTAAGCAGCAGATAAAGCTTAAAGTTGGCTTAAAGATCGTCTTTAAGCTACCTTTAAGCACCTTTAAGCACCTTTAAGGAGAACTTAAAGATGGTCATTCATCCTGTAAATAAGACATAGTTTTGCCACATAAATTAATAAAAGTATTTGGTCGCCATATTAGTTTCGATTACTCCTCAACTGTCACTGGGGTATATATACCGGTCGAGAAAGTTACGGTCGGTTGCTTTCCGATCGAAGCATTCAGGTGGCACGGACTTCTAAATGCATAAACTACACAGTGTAGGAAAATATTTGTAAAAATGAATTTAAAAAATACAATCAATAAAATACAAAATATATTTATTCTTTGAAAGAATGTCCTGGGTATTTTTATTATTCTGCACAGATAGTGCTGCCTTACTTCGCCATCGAACACGTGTGTCCTTCATACAGAGTGCCCAACGTTTGCATCTTTTTGTAGACCCGGCTGCACTTCATCTAACACAGTGGCTAAATGATAGTAAATCCAAGAAAGTATCAATCTAACATCGTTTCCATCGGTTTCTACAAAAACATGTCCTTTCTAAAATTCATGAGAGTCATTGACATTGGTCGATATGCCACAGTGTTTGGTTTGCGCATGTGGGATGTTTTAACATAAAAAGCGTTTTACAATGATCGAGGATTTTCGGAATATTTTTGCCTGGATTTCAGTCTGTCTTGCTTCGTCGTTTATTATTCCTCACCAGTGCAGTGGTTGTCATATTATTTTTCTTGTGTTTTTACAAGTCGTCGTCAAATGTAACGTGTTCGGGTGAATAAAATACCTGAATGCGATGAAGCATGAACAGTGCTATCGGCCTTACATAGGGGGTGTGTAGCAATGAGCAGAACAATAGAAATCAATAACTAATATGGCGGTGGTCGGAGATAAAAGGGAAAAAATGCGTATTTATGAATTCATGTCAGCTTTAATACAATGTTCAAAAACCTTGATAACCAAGTTTGCATAAAAATAGAAAAGGATTATGAATCAAGTGTAACAAAACAAACCATAAAACTGTATCTTGTATTCTAAATTACTCTTTTTTCTCTTAACAGGTTCTTATTTGAGACCTAGAGTTTACATCATGGATACGTTAATTAAAAATTACAAAGTACGCCAGTGTACAAAATGTTCAGGGGACAGAGAGTATTTTTGCGAATCATGTTCATGCGGTTTATGTATGAAGTGCACTGAAAACCATGCACACGATCTAAAAACCATTGACCATAATATTGTCACATACAGTGAAAAATTAAGCTGCAAACCAATACGTGATGTATCTGGGAGACATCCTAGCAGAAAATGTAAAAAGTATTCTAAGTTCTCTCAACTTTCTGACTCTTTTTTTCACAGTAAACATACTATGCAATATACAGAGCAACAAAGAGAAAAACACATAATGCAAAACATTAGAAGTGAGGCATTAGTTTACAGACATCTTCTTCTAAATGGAAGCAAAGCTGATGTCAAAACCTGTCAAGCAAAATTCTCCGTCTTTCGATCAGAGATGTTAACAAAGGTAAAACGACTGATGCATTGCATTGACACTGTGTTACGTGATTTTGATTTCGGACATAGATGTTTAGAACAGATGAAAAAACTGAGAACACATCTTACCAGAATAGAACAATATGAACACATATATGAACAATCAGCTTTCAGACCGATACAACTTCTAAAACAGAAGTTTTTCCTTCCCAAAATAGAGGGCAACCAACATCTTATACTCCACGCCAGCAATTTTTTTATGACTGAGTCACTCAACAAGGAGAATGTGAAGGAGACACTGAGTGAAATCCGAATTACAGAGAGAGGAATGCGACAAATAAGAAATGAGTGTCTTTTGAAACTAACGAATGATCCTAAGTTCCATCAATCTCTCACAGTGTCTGGTATCCAGAGATGCTATCACATTTCCTGTATGACAACAGACAAGGTTTGGGTCAGTGATTATAACAATTTGATATTGACAAACGCAACTGATGACGCTCGTTATCATCTTAAAGATTTATGTAGTGATTTATATGGAGCACACGCAGTTAATAGTAAGGGTGAATTGATTTATATAGATGGTGATTATAACATTCGCAAGCAGTCAACTGATGTGACAGCATCCATTGCATTTATAGAAAGAGGAAGCTCTTTATGGAGACCCCAGTGTGTGTACTGGTCCCCGTCTACTGGAGATCTACTCGTCGGAATGCTTAAGAATGATTCACTGATTCTAGATACAGGCAACGTAACCCGGTACAACCAGAGTGGACAACTGACACAAACAATACAACACGACAGCACAGGACGGAAAATCTATAGTAAACCTAAATACATAACAGAAAACAACAATGGGGATATCGTTGTGTCTGAACGTAATAAAGTAGTTGTGGCAACGCGTGAAGGAAGACATCGTTTCTCCTACACAGGACCTCCATCGGGACCAGCACTGATGGCAAATGGAATTTGCACTGACGCGTTGTCACACATCTTGGTATGTGACGAATTTACCCACGCAGTACAGATGATTAACAAAGACGGCGAGTATCTATCACATCTTCTGATAATACCATCAGGGATATTCACACCATGTAGCCTAAGCTATGATGTTATCACTCACCGTCTATGGGTCGGATCAGTCCATAACAACAGACTCTGTGTCTATAGATATATAACCCGAAATGAAGGTATTATAGGCATGTTATCATTGGAAATAATGTAGAAGTAGATGTAATACATATGTATACACATGTATACGAGTTGTTTCAATCATCGTCTAGTAATGAAAAATAAGTACTTTTTGCCTTTGCTATTGCTCTTTAAAAGCTCAATGTATCATCTACAACTTTAAAAAAAAAGCAAAAAATAAACTAGTACTGTGTACATGTATTTCTTAAAAATTATGTTGACAAGTTAATAAGCCTTTAAAAAGTTTGATGCTTGGAATAAGTTACGAGGATTCATTAAAAGCGCCATTCAATTTAATGCATTATCCTAGATTAAATATATTTTGTAGACTGTAATTTAGCCATTGTTAATGTGAAGGAAGCACTAAGTGAATTCCCAACCACAGAGACATACACAACAAAGCTTTCACTTAAACTGATGTCAAAGCCTGAGTCGCACAGAGAGGTCAAAGTCAAAAAAGGAAGAAAAGAGCGTTTAGGAAATAAGTCTCGACTAGAATTGATGCCTAATCCTAAGCTATATCAATCTATCAAAGTAGGAGGTGTTTTTGCTTGTCGTAACATGTCTCTTATGACATCAGAAAGTATCTGGGTCAGTGATGGAAGCTGTCTTAGTTTAACAAACACAAAAAATGAAGTTTTACATATTTTTATGAATGGCCTTGGATGTTGTTATGGATATCACACAGTAAACAGTGAGGGTGCATTGATATTTATAGATAGGAATAGAGACATCAAAAAACTTTCAAACGATATCACAAAAACCACAATGTTTATAGAAACAACAGCTTTAGAATGGGAACCATGTTGTGTGTACTGGTCTCCATTCACTAATGATCTGCTTGCCGGGATGTATAATCGGTATAAAGAGAATGGAAAGGTAACCCGGTACAACCAGACTGGACACCTTACACAAACCATACAACACAACAACAAGGGACTGGAACTGTACCAGTCACCTACCTATATAACAGATAACAACAATGGAGATATTGTGGTATCCGAATTGATTGGGGTTGTATTGGTGACAGATCATAGAGGAAGACATCGCTTCTCTTACACAGGTCATCCATCAAGATCAGTACTAGAGCCATGGGGAATCTGTACTGACCCGCTGTCACACATTCTTGTGAGTGATGGTGTAACAGAGACAGTACAGATGTTAGATAAAGACGGTCACTTTCTGAAATACTTGCTGACAAAACCACAATATATAGTCAGACCAAACAGCCTTAGTTTTGATATCAACACTAATCGTCTGTGGGTCGGATCAACTGAGAACAACATGGTGTGTGTCTACAACTATCTTACTAGGCAGAACAATTTCAAAGGTGTGTCATTTCAATTATTATTTAGATTTTAAGTTTAAATTATTGGTCTTATTTCTGAATTGTTAAATTAACAAGGAAATTTTATTTATTATAGTCTTGAAAATGACCAACGTCCTGATGGAAATGCCATGTCCAGCTCAATACTAACCTGAGGAATGTAGCATGGATAATGACGGTCTAAAAGGTTTCGATACTAATCTATGATTGAAATCTTGGATTGAATAGTGTTAAACCACGCACGCTGTTTGTTAATTTTTTCAAAGAAGGTATGTGTAACATACACAGGGAGTGATGTAATGACATTATCATTTCGCGATGAAAAATATGATATGATACAATAGTCTTCTGTGATTTTATCACATTTTTGCTATTGATTCGAGATATTTTTGTGTCATTTAGTAAAATAAACTGCGTTTTTAAAGAAATATATCATTTTTGTTTAATTGTACAACACGCCTTTAAATGAAAATATGAAATTATGGCACTGAAACAAACTGATGTTTTTGCATATATTTGTATAAAAAGGTTTTGTTGTCAAATTCACCAGGTACAAATACAGTACATGCCAATTAGCTAATGAAATGACTTAGTTGAGGCTACATTAACCTTGGATATTTTGGATACTAGTGTCTATCTGAGTAGCTCGGTGTTTCAGTGTGCTGGAAGTACAGGGGTTTCAATTTCCATTCATAACATAGAGTTATATCAAACAGTGAAAAAGATAAAACTGTGTGTGAACATTCTACAAACTGACCCTTACACCTGTGCATGCGGAGAGAAGGCTAACCGACTGTTCAGCAGAAAGGTGTTTGAGTTTTTTATTACCTGTTGATGAAATCAGTGAATGAGGAGAATCAATGCAAGTTTCTTCTACATAAATTCTAGATTTGTGTAGTCAATTTGTTATGTAGTTATATACGATAAAATGATACATCAAAAACTATTTTTCTGTTTATTTTAGATCAAACAGCATCCACAGTTAAAATGATAATATGTATGGGTGAAACACAAGCCAAAAGACCTTGGAGTCTTGAAAATCACCATGAAGAATATAAATGTCTGACGAAATTGATATTTAGCTCTAAGGAGTATCATTCCATTCACTGTGTCATAATTACATGTTTCAGGATTTTTTTGTGGTAGGAATTATTTAAGAGGATTTTTGTAGAACTTTCACTTAAACTCAAAGAGCAATGTCACGAAATTAATATAGTTTTTGTCTTATTACATTAATATTTTACCTAGCAATAGGAACACAATTTTTTATAAAGAAAAATAAAACGTAATTTATAAAAATCTTACAAATTTCTAAATTCTAAAGAGCCTAGAAGCATGATCCTGATCTTTCCAATGCTTTAAATACAATAAGGCAAGCCATGTAACATTGTTTGAAAAAGGGGAATATCTACATGACAACTTTGACAAGCAAAAGAATAAAACACAAAACAATACAAATACAAAACAAACTGTATTATAATGTGTCCAAATTTATATCTGATCAGGACCAAGTCAAAGATACCCTTATCAGCCCTTGGGGAAACAGAGTCATTTGAAACCTTGATTAATTTGTCATCACGTGTGTAAACATGGTCCCGATTATTGACTCAATCTTTTGATTACACTAAGGAAGAAATAATTTTATCTATAAATAAATTTACATATCGTTTGTGTCTTTTTTCCAGTATATATGGCTTTTTAATCATGCTTATTAATGCGATTTATTCAAAAACATAAACTGTAGTATTGAATTAAAAAGAATATAAAACATATCAGGTTAATCGTGTTATAGCGAAACATTTTAGGAACGAAATGTGTCGTTACCGAAGTGTGTTGGCAACAATGTAAACAATTTAAACAGAAAGAAGGGGTTAAATGAGGATATTAATTCCAGTTATATGATAGTTGGCAAAAAACTTGATGCATTATTCCTTAATTTGAAGATATGAGGTGAAAGGCTGTACTGTGTGGTGCTGTATTTAAACTGCATACACTGTAACACTTTGTAGGTAAGATATGTTTCACTTTATATATAGATATCGACATTGAATAATAATGGGGAATCCATCGATGTTTTTTTTTTCTATTTGGCAGGCTAGGGTTTACCTTAGTTAGGATCTCTGTCGTTTTCTTTAAACGTTTCCATTTCTTGCTTTCTTTTATTATAAAGTTCTCAAATTTTCACTTTTGTTTTAATTCTTTGGAAACATTATTAAGGTTTGGGATCTCGTATCGACTGAGTTTCTCTAAAAATGTTATGTTTAAATGCATAATTAACAAATTAAAAAGATCAATAGATTTTTTTAAATTAACAAGTCGGTGATAAAATAAATTTGTTGATTTATATTTTAGTTCTACGCAGCTTGCTTCCAACGTTTTGGTGACCTTGATACTTCATTAAACATATTATCGTAATATCAAGACCCTTGATCTTATCCTGCAAATCACATCTTAAAAACATCCAGCATCTTACAATGCTGCTGATTGATGCCAACCACAAACTCGACGCCATACATAAATAAAAAGATTCTAAATATTTTTAGAAAGGGTTAAATACTTATAAACCTTTAGCAGCATTCGGAGACGCCTAAAGTGCACAGATAACATATCAACATAGGAATTGTTGTTTAAATGGTAGTTAATATTTTACAAGGTTAGCATTTAAATTCCAACACATCGTTTTATAACTTCGACAGACAACTAGGATTCATCGATCGTTAATTATAACGAAATAGTTTTGCCACCACTTATGAAATAGCTATGTCGACTTATCAGATTTTTAATCGACTTTTTTGGTCGATATTTGTCAATTTGTCAGGTCTTTATGTCAACTTGTAAGAAAATAATCATCACAACAATGAAAAAAAATTATGTTTTTTGTTCATAAAAAGTATTTAGCCATCTGTTGTTAACTACTTGCCATCATATCTGACAAGTTGACATAAAGATCTGACAAGACGAAAAAAAGACCTGGAAAGTATAACGTCCTGACAAGACAGAAATGTTGAAATAAAACAACGAAAATGTATACATTATATATTTTTCCATTCCTTGGGAACAGATTGCGAAATTATTGTTATAGAATAAACTTCGCGGACAGAGAGTTACTCACGTCACCGCACTTTGAATGTATCTCGAAACGGCAGATGTCGACTGACATTGACAGCTTGATATAAATTAAAAACAAAGAACAGTTTTTACTTTAGATGTATATTAATTGCAATTCATATTAGTAATTTGGCAATTATTAAAACCAAATGAATCAAAACTGCTTTCAAACTAAAAAAAGATATTTTAACGAAACATTTTAATGTTGTAAATCGCTTGATCTAGTGGGGATGGCCCAGTATTTGATCATTTAACAGTAGCAACAGTGTGTTTTTCGTTCTCTGAAGTTTTTACCGAAAGTAGGCGATATAAATTTGAAATATGAGCTTTTGAATTATGTCATATCGAAAAATAATGAGATATATAGTTTCTTAAATTTATGTAAAGCAAGTATTATACAAATGTGACAGGGTCTTCTATCATAGGAAAAGATATAATAACAACACAAGTCCATTGATGAAGGTTCACAAATATAAGTTTGGTTTATTGCTGATGATTGATTTACGCAGATAGTAACAAAGTAAACGTGACCTAAAATGAAAATGAATCGCTCGTACAATTCACTCTCGCAATATTAATTGTTTAATTTTAATTATTTAAATAAATATGGACATATTCCTTACCAGAATTAATCCATAGATTCCGTACGGAATTTCTAGGAATACTGCTAGAATGATGATGTCTCGCAGGAGATCATACATCTATGACGTGTCGTCGTAAGAAATTAATAGAAATATTAGTAAAAAGGTAATTTACTAACATTCACACATGCGTACTTAGCTACCACACCCCACACATACCGGTTCTACCATTCTATTACACCCCTAAAGAACAACAATATCTGACCACACGAATACAACTCAAACACGACAATCACGTGACACCAAAAACACCACTCAACCAATACAAATCAATACACGAATGAATGAAAATGATGAATGAATAAATGAATGAATGAATGAATGAATGAATGAATGAATGAATGAATGAATGAAATCTTACTAGTATACTACTATTAGATAAAAACATGTGTTTGTCACCCTGTGACACAAAGTTAAAAAGGATTATATTTTTAACAAAGCTTGTAAGAATCATATTATCTGCCGCCAGGAAGTCAAGTAAAAAGAAGTGCAAGTGAACACATCGAAACGCTATATATGATGTTTCAAACTTCTCATTAATTCAAAAACTTAAATAATGTCTTCTTTCTTCGTAAATTTTAATTGACAGTAAGGATTATTTGTGTATTTCATTCTTTGTAAACACGTTTTTATGCGACTCGTCAGAGGAGAAGGGTGCGGTTAAATTGTAATAGAATTCTAAAGGAAAAACTCTTTTAGAGAATATGAAAATGGTAAGAATTGTGAAACAAATATGGAAGCAAGCTTCATGCGTAGCATACAGAATATTTAAATTCATGTCACATGCCAAACTCTTGGGAAAGGGGAAAATATGTTACTTAAATTATAATTGGAGCATCTAATTTGATACAAAATATTGATCACTGATGTTGATATAAAAAGGACTTAAGCTTGTTTGATTTTTAATTGAAGATTTATTCATATGGTAATCGCTTTTGGTCAGAAAAGGCTTAACACCAGCTTGAAGAATGAGATGGTGATGATCGAATCCTTCTTCAGAAAAGAGAAATTAAACTGATGTAAAAGCAATGTTGAACACAACAATCACATCATTCATATCTGAACCCCTAATAAAAAAAATGTTATAGAACAAAAAAATCTTCGGTAAAAGGCTGTAAGTTAATTTTAAATTTTAAAAAAGTTTATAAATATATCTGATATCCAGATATATTTATAAACTTTTTTAAAATTTCAAAATTATTTTTTTCTTAGAATAAAAATGCCAAATAATAATTCTTATTTTTAAATTATATAGATTACATTTCCGAAGCATCAGCCCTCAAAATGATGGAAATGTTTGACACCAAATACAAAGTGCATGAGTGTTCAAAGTGTCAAGGGGACACAAATTACTCTTGTATATCTTGTGCATGTGATATGTGTTCCCAGTGTACAGTAAACCATGTACAAGATCTAAAAACAATCGACCATAATATTGTATTATACCGTGATAAACCCAAATCAAATCTAATACAAGGGAACCACTCGAAACATTCAGATATGAAAAGGCATTATGATCTAAGTGAGCAACCTGCCTCTTGTCTCTGTAAGGAGCACAGGAAACATACATTACTATATATTAGAGATAAAATAGAGCAAGGAGACCAGCGAAAAATGATTCAAACCAATAGAAGAGAGTTTCTCCTTAAAAGACATGATATTATGAAAAAACATTATGATCTAAGTGAGCAACCTGCCTCTTGTCACTGCAAGGAGCACAGGAAACATACATTACTATATATTAGAGATGAAACAGAGCAAGGATACCAGCAAAGAATGATTCAAATCATTAGAAATGAATTTCTTAACAGACATGTTATTATGACAACAATCGAAGAAGATCACAAAACCTGTCACGAAACATTCACATTATATCAATCAGAAAGGTCAAAAAGGGCGAAAAGACTAACGGATCGCCTTTGCGATGGGTTTAGTGGATTTGATTTCAAACATAGATGTTTAAAACAGAGGAGAAATCTTAACAAA
This sequence comes from Magallana hongkongensis, assembly GCA_016163765.1. NCBI lineage: Eukaryota > Metazoa > Mollusca > Bivalvia > Ostreida > Ostreidae > Magallana > Magallana hongkongensis. Next base: position 84,597,689 of record WFKH01011926.1, on the reverse strand, counting down.
TATCTTTACAGTACACAAAGATATGAACATAGATATGAACAGTCAGCAATCAATCCAGTGCAATTTCTCAGAGAGAAATCTCACATCCCCATCATATTTGACAGACCGCATCTTACTATCCACACCAACCATCTCTCCATTAATAATGCTATCAGGAAGAAGGATGTGATGGAGTCGCTGACTGACATCAAAATGAGAGATGGGAAAAAACGACACGTTGAAAATGAGCGTCTGTTGAAACTGATGTCTGGTGTTGAGTTACATCAGTCTTTATTAATTAAAGACGTAAGTCACTGTGAACACATTTCCTGTGTGACATCAAAACGGGCATGGGTCAGTTATACAGACAGTCTTATGCTGATAAACACAAAAGGTGACAGTCTTAATCACCTTGAAAAATTGTCAAATTACGGTTATGGATTTCACACTGTAAACAATGAGAGCGAATTGCTTTTCATTGATGAGGGTTGTATCACTAAACTTTCAAAGGATATGAAAACTACATTTATTGAGACAACCGATTCTATTTGGAGACCACAGTGTGTTTTCTGTTCCCCGTCCACTGGAGATCTATTGGTCGGGATGTCTCGATATTCAGAGAATAACGAGACAGGCAAGGTAACCCGGTACAACCATACCGGGCAATTGACGCAAACAGTATCCACCGATGACACAGGACACGAATTGTATAAATCACCTCACTATATAACAGAAAATAACAATGGAGATATCGTGGTGTCTAACTCTGTATTAGGCTTTTTGTCTGGTAATGTAGTTGTGACAGAGCGTCGAGGAAAACATCGATTCTCCTACACAGGACATCCAACAGGATCAGAACTATCACCAGGTGGAATCTGCACTGACGCTTTGTCACACATCCTTGTGTGTGATGGTAAATCAGACTCAGTACAGATGATAAACAAAGATGGTGAGTTCCTGTTATATCTACTAATAAGACCGCCAGGGATATTCTATCCAATGTATCTGAGTTATGACACAAAAACTCACCGCCTCTGGGTTGGATCTCAGCACAATAGCACAATCTGTGTCTACAGGTTTATTACACGACAAGACGCTTTCACAGGTAAGCTTGATATTTTATTTTATGTTTTGATTAAGTATGTTGTGTTGATGATTCAAGATCAAGTGATATAAGTCAGTGAAATTGCATGTACGTATCGAAGTGAATTAGACAAACGTTCATATGCTGTATGTAGTGGATTAAATACAAAAGTTTGAAGTTAGTAAACTCGCATGCATTTGTTTCTTTACTGAGTGAAAAATACATATAGGCCTAGGATTAGGTGCAGGTCTGTAGCTCCAGGTTTTAAAAAGATATAAAAACTTTTTTCCACGCATTTTTGTAAAAAAAAAAAATAGTTCTATAAAACATTTTGGACAGTTTACCACTGATGTAGCTTTACTGGCTTCAGAGTTTTTCTGATACATGCTAACCGGAAAATAAAGTATGTTAAATTCACGCGTAGATCAGGAGCCGCCCTGTTTACATATAAACAAACTACACTTCATTTTACGGGGTTGGTGATGGTGTTATGATGTTACTGAGAATACCTTTATAGTTATATGCCCGATGATTACTTGTGGAATCGGATATGTACGGAAAGTATTAGAAATGAAATCAATCGGTCCAAAACTAGTCACGGCAAGTTTTTGTTAATGGCAAATTTTTAACAAGTAAGGAACTGTAGTTCTTGGGTCGTCCATCCTATTTTTTTCAGACCGGGAGCTACAGATCCGCAGCTAGCCTGGGATATATAATATTAAACTTTTACGTATCACATTCGTAGGTTTTGATTCAAACATATTTGATGTGGGAACGAACGAAATCCTAACTCCAGAAACAGAACACCCACAGGAAAGGAAAGAGAAATTGAAGAAAATGGAACCTCCAAAAAAGTTACCCATCTCCCCAAAAGTGACGGGCATCGTTTGTTGTCATCACATTTCCTGTGTGACACCAGATCGAGCCTGGGTCAGCGAAAGAAAACATCTTATCTTGACAAACAAAGCAGGGGAAACTTTGCATCATCTGAAAGATTTATGTCGTGAATTTCATTCTGGACTTCACACCGTGAACAGTGATGGTGAATTGTTTTATATAAATGAGGATTATAACATTAAAAAATTGTCAAGAGATTTGCAAAATACCACCTTATTTTTAGAGACAACAGCCTCCAGAAAGATACCACAGATTATGAACTGGGTGCTGCCTACTTTGGGCCATGACGCTTTATGGACCCGGCAGATTGTAAAACGGCCATCCTCAACTGGTGATCAAAATTCTACCTGGAGACCAGGGTGTGTATTTTGGTCACCGTCCACTGGAGGTCTACTGGTCGGTATGTACAAAGAGGATCCAGATAAAGGCAAGATAATCCGATACAACCAGACCGGACAACTGACACAAACCATACAATACAACAACAAAGAATTGGAATTGTACCGTGGACCGCGATTTATAACAGAGAATAACAATGGGGATGTTGTGGTATCTGACGATGATGCTGTAGTGGTGACAAACCGTGAAGGACGATATCGTTTTTCCTACACAGGACATCCATCAGAATCAGGCCTATTGCCACAAGGAATTTGCACTGATGAGTTATCACACATTTTTCTCTGTGATCTTAAATCCCAAACAGTGCAGATGATAGATAAGGACGGGCAGTTTCTGTTGCATTTGATGGAACCACAAGCTGAAGACAAACCTTCCAGCCTGAGTTATGATGTTCATACTAAAAGCCTTTGGGTAGGAACAAAGTACAGTAACACACTGAGTATTTACACGTACAATGACCAGGACTCTTTGACAGGTACGTTTTATTGAAGATTTGAGAAGGCCGTCTTTAATTTTCATCACGCATTTTTTTTTTTTTTTTTTTTTTTTGCTCTTTCTAGTAAAATAAAGTGTATTTACTAGGGATGGCAATCTCTAACCAGTTAACTGATTAATCGGTCGGAACAACGATAACCAGTTTCAAAATCAGTATTCGGTTAGTCGTATAAAATAAAAATAATGTATATTTTCACCCAATTTCAAAATAAAAAATAAAATCTTTCGAGACCATTAATTAATAATTAATTTAAGTTTGATTAAGTTAAAAACGGAGACGGTTATGATCCCAGGGCTGAGCTGGAGGAAAATTGGTCAGTAGGTGTTAATTATAATGATTGTTAAAACAACATGTCACTGCCTTGTCTGTTCAGCTTTTCATAAATTATTACTAAATGATACCAATATCACTGTTGAGTACTGTTACAATTATCATTTTGTATCTACGTATATAATGTGTTTATTTTATTTTTTTTTCTTTAATTTACGACATCAATTTATTACGAAAAATGCAAAAATTATTGTAAAGCGAACACATGCATATTATTACTGTCCGAATGGATACCGGTAATTATTTAAAAAGGAGATCTATGACTTGTAATGAGCAGACTTTGTTTTGAGAAGTCGAACTGTCTGCGAAATGTGGCCAGTGAAACTATTTCATGACTGTTTGCTCTTTGTTTAAAATTCTCTTTGAATAATTGTCACATTATATAATTTTGACATCATATTTTGATTTAAACATAAACAGAATATTTATATTGTTCTTTCTGTGTCATTTATAACAACTATGAAAAGCAATAAAACATGTCAACAATCTGAGTATTTTGATACGAGTAACCGGTTAATCGGTCGGAACGAATTGCGATTAACCGATTAGCAATTCTGCAATCGATTGCATCCCTAGTATTTATACCTTTTAAGATTTATTTTTCGATGCCATTTATTAAATTGAACAAATGCAGGTTAAAATATTTAGATTGAAAAAAGAAATTTAACGATTTTTCCGTTGTACGGTATGTGAGCGTTGCCATTGTGCTATTATAACGTTTTGAAGGAGTACGTTATAAGAAAAAACATTTAAAAAAAAAAAGTAAAAATCGTATACCTTTAAACTTTTATCCACGGAATAACGCTATCTTCAAGGCTATTTTTCCTAATTTTTAAATGAATCCATTGTCCAAAATATGGCCAAAGAAAGTGGGCGCTTCAGATATAGATTCGGCAGGAATCTGGGCGCACAAGGAGAGTGAAACTTTCATCAATTCATTTTGCACATTTTTCGAATTATAACCGTTATTTGGTTTCTGTTGGACGTGGAGTTGGTAGAAAAATGTTTGCAATGCAAAAGGTTTTATCATAATATGGGTCTAAATATAGCAACACGATACAATTCATGCAAAATCCTACTTATTTACAGCTGTTTATAAATGATTTTGTTGTCTCTGGGTCTTCTTTCCACAAATTTGAAACGTGTAAAGATGACATGTTACAACATTAAAAATGTCGTTTTTAAAAAACGATGGAGAGATGACTAAGAGATGACTAATTATGTACTTTTTCAAAATATTTTTTGGAGAAAAAAAACAAAGTCTATAGATATGACAATGTTGTTTCAAACACTACAAGTACTTTATACCCCATGTTATAAAGTCTCGCATGGCTCGCTGGTTTCGTCCTGGATTAGTGAATACAAACATGCAGTGTTTTGGGTTCAAATCCTATTGGTGATTTCTTTTTATATATATATTTTTTAATTCTATTGTTTTTAAATGTATGTTAATATAACATTATGTTGAATTAAAGAATACCAATATATCTTAATTTGTCGTTATTGATTTCTGCCGTATGAACACTATTTAAATTTCTGTTCTAATTACTAGTTTAATAAGATATACAATATAACTGAATTTAAATATGTTTGTATAAACATTTCCAATATAACTTTCAGAAAGCTTGTGAGTTTTTCTAATAGCCGGAATAGACATATACTTCAATTCTTAAAATAATTACTATGAGTAGTAAATTTGTGTTCAAACCTGTATAAGCCTTTCGAGGTTATAGACACTTAAATCCCAATTAATTCGTGTCGATGATTCCTGCAAACTTACAATCTTGTGCGCCCAATTTCTTTGGTGCATTTAGATATCTTGAAATAACCCCCACTTAAATGCAGTCAGTAGATTTTAGTATTTTATACAAATAAGGTAGAAATGACATTACTAATCCCATATTACAATTTTAGGAAAATTGCTTTTGTAGGGTTTTTTTCAAATCAGCTTCGATGTGCGGAAAATGAAAAAAGTAAATATACCTGTATTTTGAGATGACCCCTAAACAGAACCAAATGGTAGATTTTCTCGATACTTCGCAAACATATTAGCGTTGGTTTACATTACATATGGTTATAATTTTGCTATTGTAGTTTTTCGACAAAAATCCTAAATCGGCCTCCTTAAGTAAACAATTTGTAAACAATAACGTTTTACAATTTTATGCTTGTGGGTTTTCACTGAATATCAATATTAAATTCTTTTGTCTTTACAAACATCAACATGCACAGAGTGTTGCGCTGTCAGTGAGTATTTGACGGTCTACAAACGCTAGATAAACTACGTGAAAGTCTTTAATTTTAAAAACAAAATTAACATTCCTTAAATATAAATGAAAGTACAAGTATTTCTTGTCAGAATTATAACTGTTATATCAACGAAGTTGTAATATTTGTATAACTCATGCAATTTACAATTATGTACTTTTTATAGATGAACGACCACCCTCTCCTGGTGGGGATGTCCTGATCGGCGCAGGGTCAGCCTGAGAAGTATGGAGATATCGTTCGTTTTTACACGATATTATGTACTTAGACGTGCAAATGAAAATTAACATTGTTTCAACACAGGATAAACCCCTGCAATTCAGCCAACTGAATGTTAACTGTTCTGGAAAGTTGACTGAATGGCAAAGCTATGCCATTCAGTCAACTTTTAGTTACCTTTCAGTCACATTTCAGTCGACTGAATGGCAGAGTTTCCTCCTGTAAAAGAAAATGAGCATTATTATTTAATATGTAATGGAATGCTGACTTTTGGATTAATCATATAGAGGAAATTAATTTTCATGCTTTATACTAGTATGAAGTGATAAGTTTGTATAAAACATTCCTTATGAAAAGAATTAAATGTTACGTTTCATTAAATTACATTGATTTTGAAATTCATATTCTATTTCAGTGAATTCAATTCCTACGGTACTTAGTTATCCTAATCGTTAAAGATTTAAAATTTGAAAGCATCGTGCAATTTTAATTGATATCATTTTTTGAATTATTCTTGTAGCCCGGTCATTATTTTAATCTGTGTCACTCAAAATCCAATAAAGATACAACGGGGTATATTGGATTCCCAAGCTGCTTTGGATGAGCAAATAAATATATAATTGGGGAAACTCGAGGATTGACGAGGACATTTGGTTTTGAAGAGGTTTTTTTTCAAACTCTATAGTTACAATGTATGCATAATTTGAGTTATATAGGAGGCTCGATGATGGACAATTACCCAACAGATGTACATATGTTTTGTTAATGTTTTTTTGGATCTATGAACTATTATTAAGTAAAGTAAAAAATACAAATATATTTGTGTTGTTTCCTATATCTTAGTACAATCTCTTCTTCCCAAAGAGATTTAACATTGGCGAAAAATTGGCCATGACCATTTAGCCCTTTTAAACATGAATTAATCGATGAAGATTGTCACAAACTCAAATTTTTTCGTCTCTAAATTAACTATGATCATATATTGCTATTGTTTACAGCAGTGTTTATTAATTTTAACATTTTGATTTTTTATCTGAAACAAATTTGTGCAAGGTATGACATCATTTTTTTAAATTTTTGATGCTCTTTTTGGTTTTTATGACACATACTATATCTGTAATAGGGGTCACCCACCAGAATGGAATAATCTAACATGGTCATTTCGACCTGCAAAAATAACTTTCGATATATCTATAAACAATCTTACCAACTCTAAATTCTCATATTCTTTCACAGGCGATATTTCTTTTAATAAAGGAATCGTATCATTTCTCCTCTCTTACATGATCAGTTTTATTTGGCTTAATTTAATAATGTTAGAATTCTCAATCTGGCTATCCAAGCAAAATCGTGTGTTTTGTTTTTGTATGTTTTATTAAACTTGGATGATCTTCCCAGATCATTGCACCTCTTAATTGTTCATCGAACAATTTCTAGAAACTAAATAACTTTTCAATCTTCTTTTTATTCCTATTATGTCTTTAGTGTCAAATACAAAAATTATACAATGTCATATCGTGTAATATCATATCTAATGCTATCATATATTCATGAATACAACTGACATAGATTGTTATTCTTGATCATGCAGAAGCTTTTATCGTCATAAAGTTGAACTTTGTACAAAAGTCAAAAGACTAAATGATAAACTATAATAGAGTTTCCAATAATACATAGATACATTGTGTTTATTCGTATTGTGAATAAAAAGCCTATATGACACATTACTACGCTTGTCCGATAAGCCATTATTACAGCAAAAAACATGGCACATTTTACAGTAAGAGAATAACATCGGGGTTTTTTAAAGTATCTTATGGGATATAACCGTGAAAAAACACTATTGAATAAAGAAAATTCTAATGGTGACATTATGTTAAGGTGGATCTCTACACCAAATAAGTGTAGGAGATTTTTGCTGCATGCCTTTGTTACTAATAATAGGCACAGTTTTCAACAATAATAGACCTCAAAGTACAATACTCTATTTTCTAGAGAATTTTTAAAATATCAGTCTAGTTCCAGATAACCCCATATATGTCAAATTTTTAAACATTTCTGTTTTAAAATTCTTATGAAAGTGAAATGTTATAAAGTTTAGATATGGAAAACAAAATAATCATGAATGAAGTTTGTATGATTTTTATTGGAATCCACATAAATGTGAAACTAAAATATAAAAAAAATCTTTTAAGGCAAACTGCTGGATGAAATCCCACAAAAATCTGAAAATATAAACAATATTCGTTGTTTAATGAGACGAAGAAAAGAAATTGAATGAAATTGAAAAATTAAAAGAAATACTGAATTACTGCAAAAATCTTGGTATGAAAGATCCTGTTTAAGAGTTGTCTTTCTTTATTTTACATGGTCTCAAATATCTTGGGAACAATTTTTTAATTAATAAAAATCACGAAGAAAAATTCAAAAAGGAACAAGTCTATGCTAAATATGTAGATATAAGGTTAGTAGTGCTTGTGATAATGTTTGAATCTGAAAAATTATATTTTTGATGAACAATAGCAATTATAAACAACAACCATACGCATATTAATACATACTTTAGATGTCCATAGGGATACACATGTACGTGTGGTAATGAAAAACATGCTCCCTTTCAGAATTCTGACGTTCCCTCATTCGGTTTGCAAATCCGGGCTTCCACTGCTATTGCTACCTAGCTATATCTATTTTAATTAAAATACATTAGTTTAATTACAAACTTTCAATGCAAGTCTTTAACTGCAAATGCTTTATATCTGTGAAGTTGGGATCATACTACGGTACTTTAGTTTTATATTCATCATACATATAAAGGGAAAATATTATATCTGCTTACCTTTATCGATAATCCATCACATATATATGATGGTCTGTTGCAGATGACACACAAAAATGTATTGCCAATAGCAGGGAAACAGTATATTATTTAGATTTCACGTTTTCCGTACAAAATAGCTGATAATCAATGTTAGTTGTAAGCTGTAACCACGAAGAAAATTGACATATTTTCTAAACGTTTTGGTGATTTCCTTCCTATTTCATCGCCCTCGTTAGAAGAGTTCAATTAAACGGTGTATAGCTATTTTGTACCACGACATAATGTTATCAATCCGGAACAAAATGGCGTTTCAAACGGATGTCAGACATGTTGTGACGATGTACCTTTCCACCTTAAAATCGTTCAATTTACTAGCATTTTTTTCTCTTCATAAAAATTGTAATGTGGAAAAGTGTTTTTGGAAGATGAATGACGGATTTCTTTTTTAAAAAATACACACATGGATGTACTTCATCCGATGACACACAAATTAAAATAATGGTTTAAAATATTTGATGAAATTTTCAGGGGAAAATATCTGATAATAAAAAATCTACTCATTGACAATGAGAAACAAAAACAAAACGCTAAAGACCTAATGAATATTTTGACATTGCGAACTGCAATGCTTAAAGATAGCTGAAAATCACAGAATACTGATAAGGCCTCGGAATTTTATAAAAAGCAAAACAGCAATGATACATTTAATTAAACCTAGAGGTTCGGTGACTAGATGCTATGAAAAATATAAAAAAAAACTACAGAGAAGAAGGAAATAATTAAACTAACAAATACAGAGTAATATACATGTAGTTCTGTACCAGTTTGAAAAGTAAATATTGTTTGAACATTTTTTTCTTACAGGAATAGATTTTATTCAATTTATGAGCAATAAAAAACATTAATTGCAATTATCTAAAAATATTCACAGAAGAAATTTTAATTCCTATCAGACATTACAAGTACAAATATTTAATAAATTTACTTCTGAATCAATCAAAATTATAATTAAACAACAAAACATTTTACCCATCTTTTAAGGACAATAAAGAGCCATGGTAACGATTTTGTTCAAATCTTTATTTTTCTATTTTTATTGCGTTCAATGCTTTAGTTATGCATTCCTTATGATCAACCAAAATTTAACTGTCGGTTTTAGAGTTCTATCTGCTAATTGGTATTTAACATAGATAAAAAGTGTTCAGCATTTGTAACATTCATTTTAGATCTAAACTTAGAATGTAAACAAAACAAATGACCTGAGCTTTGTTTATGTAACAAAAAATTGTGAACTCTCAGATTTTGGCTGTCTGGTAGAAATGCCTTACTACAGCACTGAAAACATTAAACAATGAAAAATAAATTTTGACTAAAATCGTGACCATGCCTGTTTAAGATAACTAACAACATCAAGGCATAAATTGACTGTGATTACATGTATATACAGTGTTCTATAAATTGCAATTTACAGAAAATAGATACAAAACAAGGTGGAAACGAGACCGCTTTAAATTATCTATTATGTTCAAAATTCATAATAATCTTGTTCCTTCCTATCTTAAAGATATATCTCCTGTAATTAGAAATGTCACTTCCTACTATAATACTAGAAACTCCTCAAACTATTCTTTGCCTAGATGTAGATTACAAGTTTTTAACAAGTCGTTTTTTCCTGACACGATTCGTAAGTGGAATAGTCTGAGTACTAATACCAGGGAAGCTACTTCATTAAGTATTTTTAAGAAAACACGATTATTCAAAGCCTCCTAAGTATTTCTCTTTTGGTAAAAGATTTTTAAGTATCATTCATACGAAATTAAGGCATAATTGTGTTCTCAATTATGATCTTTATCGATGTAATATAATAGCCAACCCAATGTGTTCATGTGGAAGTTTAGAAGATGCACATCACTTGCTCTTCGTTTGTAAAAAATATTCATTATTAAAACAATCATTTATGTATAATCTTTTATCGTTGAACCTTTTGAATGTAATTGATGTACATTTGACACTTGGGGGTAAAAAAAACTTTATCTCATGATGAAAATGTAAAAATATTTAAAGAAGTTCATACATTTATACAAAAGTGTGGAAGATTTATCTAAGTTTTTTAAATGTATTTGCATTACTTTCTTATCAATCCTAATTCTAATTCTAGATTTGCACAGTATTACAGCATTCAAAACTAGTGATTAATTTCTATTTCATTAAGTGTACTATAACTGTTATAATTGTTAACTGGCATTGTATGACATTGTAATATAATATATTATGTACAACAAGGAGAGGACTCTCTAAGTATTTGGAACTTGTGTTTAATCCTTTTGGCATCATTAGTCAATAAAATATGTTCAACTCAACTCAGATACAAAAGCTCTTAAAGTAAACATAATTATAGGATGAAATATCCTATAGGATAATATGTAATTTGGGTTCATATTGGGGTTTTTTTCTTTTGGAGTACACATCATGCAGTACAGAGTTCAAAGTCACTGTTAATTTTACAGTGTCAAAAACTGTTTAAGTTAATGCAAGTCATACCGGTAATATTTACATGCATAAAGGCAGAGAAATGATACACATGCATGCTTTTTCAAAAAAGGGAGTATTACAAAAAACTTAAATCATAACAAAGGATAAAATGTCATATATTCATTACAAAACATCTATTATTGTCATTTGTTTACCTAGTCATAACTTTGATTTTAAAAAATTATAAAAAAAACTTCACCAAAAATTTGTATTTGGTAAATCAGTGTAAAAAAAATATTGTAAATTAGTTTACTGTTCCAAAGAAAACAACATATAAAAACTATATTGTTAATTAGCAGCTAATAATGTCAGACAGACAAAGCTAAATCTCTGAACTTATGATGATGTGCAAAGTTTAAATGTTTGAAGATGGAGGATGGAAGTAGATTTGATGCCTGAACATCCATATGACAAATTGAAATTAAAGGGTAAGAATCTACACAGCTTTTTTTGCTCTTGACAGGAGAACTGTTAGGTGGAAAACGCATTAATCAAGTGGATCAATAATGTAAAAACATCAAAAATGTAAAGTTGAAGAAAAAATATATATTTAATGAGATATAATAACCCTCTATCAATAATGACCTCAATTTTCATAAGCTGTACTTTAAGTATAATATTTTTAATATCATGTTCTTGGCAAAGCTTTTTCTTGTCGTGGTGTCATATCCTTGTTTTAGCTAGAGTTTAATTTTAGCATTATCGTCAAGTGTGTTGAAATTATGCAACTTCAAAAGTACTTAAATGAAATAGAGAGAGAAAAAAACATTCAAATGAATACACATTTCCCATGGACTTCAAGCAAAACTTTTTGGGTGAATTAAAAAATGGCAAAATCTTATAAAGGTACTTTTGTGTCAATGACCCTGTATTAGCAGCACCTAGTTCTATTATCCCACTTTTTAAATTTGTCACACATGATTGGGATAATTTTTAAGTTTAAACCTTGATCAGAGAATTAAAAAAAAACAAATTACTACTAGCAGATAACAATGATTTAGAATTTGAAAAAAAAATATGAATTCTTAAAAAACAACCAAACAATCGAAGAATATAATAATGATTCAAAAGTTTGAAAAAAAAATTCATATTCAACAAAGGTGAGAAAACTTGAGAGGTAGTTACCTCTCTCTGTAGAATTTATCCCTGTTTTCTATGCGATAACACCACCTTGTTTCATAAAGTGAGGTATCTGTTGAAAGGCAAAACTAATCGTGTTGTTCGTCACCGGAATCGCGATTGACTGAGTCAGTGGACCATGTACATCACTCAGAAACACTGCAATCGTCTCTAATATCGTGTTGGACTCGCTGGTTGGCTGGTACCCCACATTCTTTGACTGGTACCCTGCCTGTTTTGGCTGGTACCCCGCCCCCTGCACGACTTTAATAAAAAAAACCTGAGACTATCAAAAGACCCTGAGGAAATCCTAAGTGGCACTGAGAAAACCCTAAGAGACCCTGCGGTCGGCACTGAGGGTACTGAGAAAACCCTGAGAGACCCTGAGGTCGGCACTGAGGGTACTGAGGAAACCCTAATGGACCCTGAGGTCGGTACTGAGGGTACTGAGGAAACCCTGAGCGACCATGAGGTTTGCACTGAGGGTACTGAGAAAACCCTGAGAGACCCTGAGGTTTGCACTGAGGGTACTGAGGAAGCCCTGAGAGACCCTGAGGTCGGCATTGAGGGTACTGAAGAAGCCCTGAGAGACCCTGAGGTCGGCACTGAGGGTACTGAGAAAACCATGAGAGACCATGAGGTCGGCATTTAATGCGAAAAATTTGAAATTACTTTAAGTATTTAATGTTTGGTGTCATCTTCAATAAATATAAACATGATTAACAAAATGCATAGGTATACATATACTTTATTGCTGCAATTGCATATGATCAGATTTGTGCTCATTTAACCGCATCTTTAATAAATTGTATTAAATTAAAATTAAGGGAAATCCAGAATAAACACAGATAATAAGTATATTACCTTTACTTACATGTACATTGTACATGTATACTAGTTTTACATGCGACATGCCAGGGCCACATGTTTTACTAAATTTATTTTTTCAAAATTCACCATGAGCCGTTAACATTTAAAGTGTTCTTCCGATAAAAAATTATAGAATTCGGTCGTAAAATGTAGTTTTTAAAACAAAAAAATCATGTTCATTTTATTTTAGTTGCCCTAACAAAACATATTTGATTAATGCGTATTCATAGATACCAATAACACATGTATTTCTAATTTTAAACAAGTGAAATCTTTTGTTTTTTATTTATCATATGGCATATTCTTGTACCTTATGAAAAAACAATAACCTATTGTGACAATCTATTTAAGCACGATCATGGTAATTTTAACCAATTGATAATATTGCCGCTCTCTCTCTCTCTCTCTCTCTCTCTCTCTCTCTCTCTCTCTCTCTC
>WFKH01011926.1:84545582-84576202 GCA_016163765.1 Magallana hongkongensis | reverse complement strand
CCCCCAAAAAAAAAAGAAAAAAAAGACGCATAATCATACAATAAAAAATGCACTGAGTTTTATTGACAGGTTTAGCAAGATGCATTTGTTACCTGATGTGGTCTAAGTGTCGCAAGACTACTGAAAAGTTTCAGTTATCGATGTAAAAAAGTACATGCTTATCACGGCATGACAGTATCACTGAGTGTAGATTAAAATCTACTCTTGAATAAAATGTGAAAATTTTTTTTTTCAATTTTGTTCTACCGTATCTGCTATCGCAGAGTAAAAAATATTGTTATTCAAAATCAGACATTTGAAATGTTATTAGTTTCAAATGATGCCAACAATGATTTTGTTAATCATATACGACTTTTTGCTGATGATACTTCTTTATATGCTAAAATAAACAATGATTTAACTAATGTAACAAACTCACTTACCAATGATTAAGAGCTTATTGTCCACTGGTCGAAAAAATTCAATGCCGACAAAACTGTTAATATTGATTTTTCTAGGAAAAATATTGTATATCCAAATGTTAATTTTGAAAACATAGGCAAATTATTGTTAAGGATTAATATCATACTCATTTAGGCCTTTGTTTTTAGAGTGATGCTCTTTGGACATCACATATACATACCATCAATGATAAAGCTACAAAAAGATTTAATATTCCTAGAATGTTTAAATATAAAGTTAATCGCAAAACTCTTGTCAAGATATATATTGCTTTTATTAGACCTGTTCTTGAATACTCTGATGTTGTTTGGGATAACTGTTCAGAAAAGAATGCTACATTCTTAGAAGATAATCAAGTTGAAGCAGACAGAATAATCATAGGATTAAGATGTAGTTCCTCTCTTACAAAGCTATATGATGAATAAGAATGGGGTTTTTTACAAACTAGGAGGAAAGTTCTTAACTTAATCTTATATTGTAAAATTATTAATGGTTTTTCAGCCCAGCATTTTAATAAATTATTAGAACCATATCGTCCACCAGTTCACACTTGATGTACAATTTAAAATTCCACAAATAAGAACTACATCCTATATGGACAGTTTTTTCCCCTCCACTGTCAAACAATGACTTGATTTACCAGATCGCATTAGAAATGCTTCTAGTATATCCTCTTTTAAGAATCTATTAAATTCCTATTTTTGTATGAAAAGTAATAAACTTTTTAATTTTGGGACAAGTAAATATAATATAATACATTGTCAGTTAAGAAACAATGCAAGTATTTTAATGGCAGATATGTACAATCATGGTTTAACAGACACCGCAATGTGTTTGTTTGAACATATTTTATTGTAAAGATGGTATATACAAAAGGATCGGGCACAAGTTCTGCAAACTTAAAACGCCCTCTCCTGTGAAATGTTGTCACAACATTTACACTATTACGAAAAAATGGCAATATCAAAGGTCATAATAAAATACTATAAAGTAATACATAATAAGGATAAAGTTTTACGACTGATCTTGAATTGTATTTTTTTTTTTTATGTAATCCTAATTTTTGTAGGCATTTGCTATCTTAGAATCGATGTATGTTGACCAACCAAGATCTTGTGAAAAAGTAATACCTAGATGTTAATGCGTTGACACAAAATCAAAATCACAGTTTTGAAATTTTACACATGGAAATTGTAGGTTTTTCCTTGTACTAAATAACAATGTTTTAGTTTTTAAAGGATTAAACTTCAAGAACCATTGCTTGGTCTTCATATCAAGGCGATACAAATCATTATTAATAACTGACTAAATGTCATGAATATTAGTTGCAAAGAATTATCATTAGCATACATTTTACATAAATTGGGCATTTTTTCTGCTACATCATTAAGATAGATAAAAAAAAAAGAGATCCTAGAACCGACCCCTGTGGAACACCAGCATATAAAAATTTATAGGTAGACATGGTATTTCTATGTAAAACTCTTTGATTTTGACCACTTAAAATACTTTCAAACCATTTTAGTAATTTTTCCTAATTCCATATGACTGTAATTTAAAAATGAGTCCCTTATGTCAAACTCTATCAAAGGCTTTTGATATATCGCAAAATACCTTTTTTACAACAATATTTCACTTCATCAATGGCTTTAACAATAAAATCGTACGTCTCTATGAGTTGATGTACAGTGGAATGCCCAGAAAAAAAACAGCCTGGTACTTGTAAAACAAATGATTTGAATCAAAATAGTTGTAAACATACTTAAACATAACACGTTCCATTATTTTTCCCAGACAACTAAAGAAAGATACCGGTCTATAATTTGATAGTAGTCACGGATCACCATTTTTAAATAAAGGTAATACATTGGCTATTTTCCATTGAAAAGGAAATGAACATTTTTTTAAAGACCGATTAAACAATAGACACAAAGGAGTTGATTCAGAAAAAATGGTAGCCATTAACATTTTATGACTAATATCATCTGACACTATTGCTTTGTTCATGGGAAGAGTAGAAATAAGTTCAATAACATCTTGTTCTGTGATAACAATGTTATCAAAAATTTTATTACAAAATAAAATAAATTGTTGAAATGTTGGTTCATTATCATTTGTAGATGAAATTGATGCAAAATAATTGTTAAATGAATCCACCTTATCAATATCACTATAGGATATATTTACTACACCGTCTTGAACATTTTGTAGTGTGGGTATTTCGGTCCTACCTTTACATTTAAAATCATCTTTCAAAAGTTTCCAATAAATTTTGGAACTTTTGATACTAGCGTTAATAAAATTAGTTTCGACATTGCATTAATAATTTGATACCACAATGTATGGCAATTGTAGATTCTGTTAAAGGTGTTTATCATTATTTTTTCAAACGTCCCAAGCATGGATTATGTAGAGTCACACTTTTGCAAGCCATAAAAAATATCATAATTAGTTCTGATCATCAACTTTTACTTGAATTAACGTTAAATGGTAGTCGTAATCATAGACTTAATATCAATGTTTAAATATCTTTAAATGAACAGTACATACTTCTATTGCAACAACAGAACGCTCTTTGAAATTATTTATGAAAACAGCATTTAGTCTAATCTTTTCTTTATCAAACCGGTACCATATATTGTTATTTTTCTTTCTTTTATTTATTTATTTTTTTATTTGTATCTTTTCTGTAGTCTGTGTTGTATTATCAATATTGAACATTAAAATATTTCAATTTGTTCATTTTTGACCTTGATGTAGGGAGAGGGCTAAAATAGGCTGTGCCTGCTGCCTAATCCTATTTAATATACTATATTGAATAAAATAGTGTTTAAATTAAATGATGCAAACTAAGTCTAGAGTGTTCAATTTTCCTGGTCATTTTTTCCATTTATAAATGAAAATTTTCTATCCAAGATTCTCTGGTTTAAACATAAAACTCGTATTATTAATGTTTTGTGCTAGGAAATACAATTTAATTATACTGGTGGTTAAAGAGGCTAATCAATGTTTGGGGCGATGCACAGATATTGCCTCATAAAAATTCGATCAAGGTAATTAGTGTCTTGTACTTCTTTTTTGTTTAACCTTTAAAAATTTAAAACATAGAAATTTTGAGCTAGCTGTAAAAAGTTCAAATTTTACCGGTATAATGTGCACCAAAAATATAACTATGAATTGCCACTGGCACATATACCGAAAATATACCAAAATTTCTCATTGTGTATGGTAAAGATGAATTTTTTTATGATAATAGTTGAAGAATTCCAGTTATGTCCTATTTGAAAGGTTGTAGTTGATGTGATGATGATCAGATGATGTTCGCAATTAGCCCACGTTGGGCGCCATTTTATAACAGTGATCCTTATGATTGAATGACGGACACCTACGGGTTCGCTGTGATTTATTTGTGATTTATAAATCATTACCTTGCTTATGTAACAGAGTATACAGACTTATATGGTATAATTCATCCAGTTTACAGTCTTATATGAGTCTATGGATATATACTTTCTGTTCAGTCTAAAAGCTTTATTAAGCCAGATAAAAAAATCCATGTCAGCATAGAATAACACTAGCTGAATAATGTCTTTGTCTTGAGTTTTAGGTAAAAGAAATTTAAGGAATTTAATAAAGCTCAAATAAACTCAGGTACCTTCTAACAGGTGTACAGAGACTATCAGTGGTGGATCAAAATATTTAATTATTAATGAATTATCTATAGAATTTTTTTAATTCATTATTCAGTTAATTGTTATTTATTATTTTTATTCAATACACAAATGCACAATGTTTATAAAATATATACATTATTGCTAGTCAATATTAATTAACACATTAATTTGTATGTTATTCATTTATTAAAATAAAGTTAGTATATATTCATTTATTTACAATCATGAAATTGTACATTTGAATTGCATAAAATATACTGACTATGACAATAATCAACAATTAAATGCATTGGACTATACAATTCCATACCAAATCGTGAGATTATCCCATAAAAACACTGGAAAATGTAATTAAATATATCTAAAAAGCCAAGTTTAATAAATTACTTTTGTTTATGACGACCGTTATAGCTGTTAAAGTCATGTATATTTTATGTATAAGAGTATCTGAAAACTAATGCATTTTGTCCCTAAATGTGCGCACTATTAACTTCCTGCATCGGATTACATCAAACAGAAGGTGTGTTTAGAATTTAAACGATACATATTTATCTCAATTATATGTTTAAGGTTATGTAACTAAAGTGCTGACATTACTTTCATTTCAGAAAGATGTAAAGCAAAGATGACATTATCCGGTATCACGTTTAAATCTATTTTTTAATACTTTCTGTTTGAAATAAACATATTTGAAAAGACTGGAAAAAATGGCGACCGCGCAGGAAGAATACATTACAGTCGACGATATAAGGGTATGTTCTATTTGCTTTGAACAATTTAAAACACCGAGATATCTTCCGTGTAAACATTCATTCTGTCAGGGATGTTTATCATCGTATATTATCAATCAGTGCAAATCTACGGATCCTCGTTTGGGTTTTCATTGTCCCTTATGTCGTGTTTAC
Source organism: Magallana hongkongensis (assembly GCA_016163765.1). Lineage (NCBI taxonomy): Eukaryota > Metazoa > Mollusca > Bivalvia > Ostreida > Ostreidae > Magallana > Magallana hongkongensis. The sequence continues at coordinate 84,571,182 of WFKH01011926.1, read as the reverse complement.
ATTCCGAGTGATGGAGATCCTCGAAAACCCGAGGGATGGGCGGAACTTTTTCCATTGAATGACATACTACAGAAAAGGATTGATAAACAAGATGGAATTTTTTGCGATCCCTGCTTCAGAGAAAACGACCACGAACAAGCAACAAAGTATTGTGTAACATGCAAGGAGTATTTGTGTACAACATGCACAAAGTATCATAGGAGAAATAGTGCATCTCGAGACCATACCATTTTCACAGCTAGTGAAATAAATTCAATAAAAGTACTTTCTGAAATAGAATTTGCAAATGGTTGCCCTAACCATCAACGTGAAAAAGTATACCTGTATTGTCATGACCACGATCTGCCAATATGTGGTCTGTGTGGGGGTACAGAGCATAGGAAATGTGAGAAGGTTGCTACTATAGAGAATGCCTTACAGGCTTTAAAAGAAAGTGGGAAAATGAACACTCTTCTTAACGAGATAAAGGAATTTAAGAAGAAACTGCTGAGGGGAAAAACCGAAAAGGAAAACAATTTATTGGAAATTGAAAACATGGTGGAAGAAAACATAACTGAAACTGAGGAAGAATTTTTGGCTGTGATGCAACATTTTGAACAACTTAAGGCAGACTATATTGATGAAATGTGTACTACCATGAAAAAGGGCAGAGATAAATTGCAAAGGGAGATAGAAAAATTTGAGGACGGGATTCACTTTGTAGATAATTGTGAGGCGGCAATTAAAAGTGCACAGGAAACAACAAATATCGCAGAGGCGATGGGGAAGTTCTCTAAAGCAAATGGGAACTTTCAGAAGGTTAAGCATTGTAATTTTAAACAATTGCGAATGAAGTATTATAAAGCGAAGGTGCCAGGGTTGAGAAAACTTAAGAATTTTAAAAAAAGTACCAAATCCCAAATTTGTGCATTTGCTCATCACCTTGATTACGATATCAGATCAACAAAATTAAGTTTGTCAAAGGAGTTTACCATTAAAAACGCAAACGTTTTCTGTGGTTCGTTTCTGTATGAAAGAAAGTTTTTGGTCGCAAACTACAATGAAAATAAAAAATGTTTGGTATACAACCGAAATTGGGAATGTATCTGTACATTTGAATGCCTACACAAACCGTTTGATGCTATCCAATGCAAAGAAGAACTTTTTGTAACAAATGTAGAATCGGAATCAGTTGAAGTGTTTTCTTCCAATCATTTTACACACCTTAGAAGTATTTCATTCCATGGTTACGTTTATGGAATAACAAGCTTGAACGGTAACTTGTTTGTTGCATTCAAAGGAAATCAAATAATTAAATTTGACAGATTGGGAAATACATTAAAGAAATATAACTTAATTGGACTCAATAACGCACATCTCACGGCCACAAAAAGTGGTCTTATCGTTTACAGTGACTGGAAACTTGAAACAGTAACAACAATGACCGACGAAGGACATTTTGAATGGACTTACCATAGCTCAAATCTTAAACAGCCGCGCAATCTTGATATTGACACCTATGAAAACATCTACGTAGCTGGCAGAAACAGCAACAATATACATGTCCTTGCGAGCACTGGAGAGCTGATAAGGGAGATAGGGGATATCCTGAATCCAACATTTTGCAAGATCAACGAAGAAGAAGGTGTCATGTGCGTATGCAGCAGAATGGATACTATAAAAGTATTTCAAATTTACCCAAAAGATATAGAAGAAATAGGCTGACTTGATCTAATAATCAATTGATTTCGTGACTAGCCTTGCTTTTCCTACCACTATACATCCATCTGCGCCGGTGATTAATGGCATTAAATTTAATTTTTCGTGAACGTATTGCATATGAATTAAATTTGCAAAATTGGAACCTTATGACAGTTTTTACAAAGTATTGTTTTTAGGGAATGTATTGTAAGTTTAGATGGAAAGTTTATCGCTAAAATTATTAAAACTTTCTTTGAAAAGTATGTAACATCATTGGATTATCTACAACTATATCATTTGTAACGTAAATGTACACATATCATGAAATACCATAAAGTAACTTTTATTTCAATTTTGTACTAATATTAGGATCCCAAGAGAAATTGAAAGTTCAAACATAATAATTAAAGATATTAATGGATCACTTTACTTCTTTAATGCAATCGTCTTACAAAAAGCTTACTTTTTTAAATAACTAAACATTAAATGTACTAAAGGTATGGTAATATTATACTAACTCTTTCAGTAAAAATCAATGGGCTGTTGTTTCATTAAGTACTTATTTTTGTCTGGTGGTGATTTTGGTACCACAATAAAATAGTAAATTTTTAATCTGATGCTTCAAACAATGAGTGGATGTAAATTTATTTCAATGTAGGAGATATAAGAGTTTCGAGAGTCATTTATAATCATTGAAAACAGAAAGTTCACTAATGTTATTTTTACAGGTGTGTCTATATCTTTATCACCTTAGAATTTTTCTATCATGTTAAGCACCTTTTGAAATATATTTTGCAATGCTTTCTGACATAATTTCATCATATGCATCCTCTTAGAATTTATATGAAAGGAATTAAATCACAACTTTATCTCATTATGTTTTAATGTTGTATATATTGTAATGCCCGCTTGATTTTGTATGATATTTATATTCTAGGGTTGTCCAAATAGTGGACACTTGTAATTTGATTAAAAATAACGCCATTTTCAGGAATGTAATAGTTTAATATTGTACATTTATGAAAAAAAAAATCAAAACAATGTACATTCTTACATTGGATTTATGATATATACATTGATTACAGGCTGCAGGGCTCAGTCTGACGTCGAGTTATAAAGACGTTTTAATAATGTCGTAGCCCTCGGTTTACCTTAGAGTGATATGCTGCATTTATCGTCTGGCCAGAGGATAAAACCCAATGCTCCATCAGAAAATCACTATTGTCACGATAGATAAATGATCTCGAACTTTTTTATGTTTTAACCGTTTTCTCATTTTTTTTTCGTTTCTATCGGGGCTCTACTCAAGTTGACACTGAATTTTATGATGGAGCGCTCTTCCGTGCGGTCAGCTTTTTCTGGCGATTTTAAAGACGTGTTCTTGTCTTGATATCTTTTAAAATTCCTTTGCTCGTTTAAAATCGGCTTTACATGACGTATGAAAATGACGTACACAATACTGAGTACATTACAACTGAAGACTGATGTTTTGATAATTGCTAACCGGTTAACAGATTAATCAGTCGGAACGGTGGTTACCGGTTACAAATTCTGTATTCGGTTAATCGGATATTTAAAAAAATGGACAGAACGTCATAAAAATTCAACATAAAGAACTTTGAACGTCCATAATTAGACATTTGCATACATCGCTAAGAGCTTTAATCAGGGGAAATTGATTTCCACCTAACCTAAATAAAGGAATATGTACCAAAGTTTTAGGTGCTATTATTCTTTAAACACATCGAAACTGTCTTTACTGTCCACCTAATTTTTTAACCATGCGTGATTGATAATGAAATCGCTATCGAGTATTATACACATACTCTCTGTCGCCGTGTTTTGGAAAGGTCGTTGCTGTCGTACATGATAATACTAGAAAGATGGATGCTGCATTCTCAAAATCTTACAAGTCTTCATTGTTTAGGTCACATAATACAACTACGTGTAAAAGGAGCATTATATATACTGACGGTTTCAAAATTTCCTGTTTTTGCTAGATGATTTACGATTGATTAAAAGAGCGCGACCTATCGGCGAAGAACACCCCCGGTTCCAAACAAAAAATGTAAAGCTAAACATTCGTTGGAATTTTTAATAGCGTTTCAAGAAGAGCTGAACGAATCGAAAAGCAAAGTATGGGAATATATTAATAAAAGAGAATGCAAAACGCTGATCCTCTTAAATGATGGTCAGAAAATTAATCACTATTTCCAAATCTTTCTATCAAGAAAATATTCATCAATAGCAGGTATATCAGTGCTATCTGAAAGGATATTTTCTACGGCATGCAGGCATAATTGTTTACAAACTATGAAGCCGATTATCATCTGTCGTTATAGCTGAGATAATATTTTTGAACAAATAATTAAAAGAAAGTGCTGATTATGCTAAGGTTAGGAATGCAGCATGACTATCGAAAAATATTTGTACATGATATTTAATGCATGTTCATGTGTTACATATGTAATGCTTTTTTTCTCTTCTCTTTCAATAAATGTTCTCAATAAACTTGATCATGTTAACAGATTAACTTACTGTGAGTGTTTTGCACATACAAAAATAAAGTTTATTATGAAATGAATTAAAAAAAAACATTTTTCCAAAATGTAATTTCTGACACGATTAACCGTTAATCGGTCGGAACGTCATGCGATTACCCGATTAGCAATGTTGTAACCAATTGCCATCCTTAGTTTTGACATTATAAAAACCGAAAATATACATATCTAAAACCTTACTTACATGAACGAAGTTTAAACAATTTTAAAACTGGGTCCGCAGCAATGTTAAGGCGTCCCGATGCTAAAACACGGCTAGAAAACGATATTATTTGAATCATCGCAAAAATACTTTGACCGTGAGTATTTCTTAAAATCTATGTTACATTTATTGACAACGATGTTAAACATTATATTTGATGCATTTTTGTGACGTCATATGTACTTTGTAATCATGTGACGGGCGAATCCCAATATTGCAAATGATCTATTTAAATCGCATCAGCGCAGGTGATTAATGACATTAAATCATAAATATTTTTAAGAAAAATCCTTTGTTATGTCATATACTTTGAAATTCTTGCTTGGGCTTGAAATAGATATTTCGTTTATGGAAGATATTGTTGAAACATTCTAAAAAATCATCAAAATAATGCACATTTTTACTAATCAAAAGCGATTTACAAAAAATTGGGGTAAACCCGCAGGTTTCCCAAGCACGATTCACATTGGTACTTATATTCTCTACCAATTTTACGTAAAATATTCTAAAATTGTGTTGATCTTTCACCTGCGCCAAGTTGGTTTTTACATGCATTAAAATTTCTTCAATCAGTTGTTTACTCGTAGCAGGGAGAGTCTCCAAACCAATAGTTTATAAATAGTCTTTTACTTAAAACGAAGCTTTTAAACTGCTGATTATTTGATACTGGTTTTTAATAGGAATGAATTCTGTACGTCAAGCATTAACGGCAGCATCTATGTAAAGGAAACATGCGGTTTTATACTGGTTTGATATAATTCACATTTAACGTTAAGATACATTCCCTGAGAACTATCGACAGGAATGCAGATCGTGACGTCAAAGTTAATTATGACGTCATATCGTATGAAGTACAGAAGAGTGACTTTCTAAACATCGCTGTAAAATCAATAGGGAAGCCTTAACATGCCCGCGTCGTGCGTTCTTTCTGCAACCCGTTAATATAGTCAAACTTTAGTTTAAGGGAAACATTTAAAACCTTTCTACTTTTATTTGAAATTTTATGACGAATATTTTGGTATACAAAATGTATATATAAACTCATTTAAAACGACAAAATCGCGTATGTCTACGAATGTTTTGGACAACCCTCGTACATTGCTAATAGAAAAAATTCAAAGATTGTTGTTTAACTCTTTTTGCTCTTTTCTGCGTTAGTTTAGCATCATCTAAAACGTTTTTTTGTAATTGCATAATAACCTAATATTTCATGAATTTTCTTTAGCAAAATATTTGCATTAAAAAAATATAAAAAAAACCAATCATTTTAGCAGACCAAGCGACTTTAATATAAAATACATAATTTTTGTCTGATTAACCAACAGAATTGCCATAAACAGGTATATCTTTATGTGAAGACGTATATTTATCAGCAGGTATTGTACTTAATGAAACAAGTTTTTATTAAATAAGATCGGATTTTAAAACTTCATTCAAACACTGTTGTTGTTTGTAATAGAAAATGTAATGAGAACCTAGGTGCTTTAAATATCTCACACATTCTAATATCATCCACTCTAACGCCCTTTACCTGTGAGGTCGCCATTATAGATCATTAGTTATACAAAACTCAAGTAACAAAGACCTAGATATATAGAATATCACACTGTTGTTTTGATCTCGGCCCTGGTATCAGCCCGAGCGGTTGGTATCGGCCCAAGCCCGAAGGGCGCGGGCCGATACCATCCGAGGGCTGATACCAGGGACGAGATCAAAACAACAGTGTGATGTTGTTTATATCATATATCTAAAATCAAAGACTTTTATTCGAATTCAAATTCCAAATAAGGAATATAATTTATCATTTAAAAGCAACAGTATAGAATTTTTTTTCGGATTTACAAAACTCGTTCGTTTTTTATTCCTTTGTATATGTGTTAAGAACTGTTAGACTTTGTTGACAAACCATCGTCGTTTGAAATACTGTAGTACTAGGAGGGAGTCTGTCGTCTGAGATGAAGCACTAGTATCTTCTAGAATTCAAAATTATCGAGAGAGAAACTTCCATCCTACACAACTTCGTAATGAGTCAATTTTTTTCACTGGGATTTCGTAAGTTTCCAGTCAGATTCCATTCATAAAAATTTATACTGTTACAGCAAGTTGTTTGAAAACGTTCATAGGCGCGTCCATTACTTTAACCACTTAATTTTTACAATCTAAACTCTGGTTTTCTACGATTTGGTCTCGTTCCATCCTTCTCTATATCCTCCATAATTTTAAATGTTGGTTGATATTAAATAAAGCGTGCTATTGTTCTAAATACACAACCGTAGTGTAGGTTACCTCCCCTTGCTTGGATACAAATCGCTCTTTGGCGCTATTTTTGAATTATTATTTTTCAATTTTCAGCAATAATTAAAAATATTCAGACGTGTAAAATGATGCTTTATATAATTTATTTGTTATTCTATCGTTATTTTCCAAACTAGTTTTAATCAAAGCAGAGATATTTGGGAATTAGCAATTTTAAATTTGAGGGCAATACACCCCCTTGACGACGGGCTGAGACAGAGAAATATCAGCCCCGAGGGCAATACAGCCCTAGCTTTTGGTTGCTGTCTCACCTAGTCCAAAACACGTGTATCAGGGCTGATACACTACTAGGTATATGATATAGTCATGTATCTTAACTCTTGCTAAATTGTAAGAAAATTATTGGCTAACAGCAGTCACGTGGAGACCATGTATATCCCATGCATAGTCAGTACGAAATATTACTCCCTTTGAGCATTATTTCGTCAATTTAGTGCATTATGACTCGTACTCAAATTGAAACTGTTAATATTATTATAAAAACTTGATTTTCAATGTTTTGTTTACTTTTTATCATTAAAACAAAGACATATCCAGGTGATGATATAATAATGCAACATAAGTAAGGGTAATTGACGATTGAAAATATGAAGTCCTCTCGTTTATCAAAGTTTTTTGTTAGGTATCTATTAATGTCTTTTTCTAGTAAAATATCTAAATTTAAAACAAATTGCTCAGACTCTATGGTATCTTTTATTTCACGTTCACTCGGATATATCGAGTCAACGTAAGAATGGAAGCAAAAATTAATACGAAAAATTGCTAGACAAAAGAGTAGCTACGAAATTAATGTAAGTTTTAGAGGACATTTTTAATTTGATGCATTTAAGGAATAAAAGAAATTCATTGACCAATCATTTTATCTTATATCGAGCACACCCCTTAAAGCTTTCAACTTCACTTTATTTTCTTTCCATTGGTGTATGTTTACCTGTATTTATATCGTACAACAAATCTTTCCTTGTATTTAATATTCCCTCATTAATACTTTGATGCTTAGGTTGATTCATCTGTCGTCTGAATGTCCTTGTCTCATCTAATGTAGTCAATTTGAGGCAAGCACAAAAAAATCAAACATTTAACAATATGATATTTGTTTCCAGTAAAAAGTTTTGATGTGCAATTACAGAATGAAATATTTTACCTATCACATTCTAGTGTTCCTTTGGGTCCTTGCGTTTGGTTGTCATTAGGATGAAAATAACGACTAAGTTTTTCAAACTCATTTTCTCTAGAAAACCAACATTGCCTGCAAACATGGCAAATAATTTTAATTTCAATTATCATTGAAAATAAAAATGACTTTAGGATAACAAACCGTCAACCATCTCAAAAATCCATAAAACGAAATACAAATTCAAAGCAGAGCAACACGGACCTCCAAGATAGAGGTAGGATCAGGTGCCATGGAGGAGTGAGCATCCTCTGCTGACCGGTCACACCCGCCGTGTGCTCTTTGTAGTAATCGGGAAAATAAAAACCGCAAAAGTCCGTAGACAATTAGGTAATTAATTATGGTCTAACAATTAGTATGAAAAACGTCAGTCAGCATGCGACTCAGTGGAAGATTGTATTTGCTGACAAGGTCGTCGCATCGACCATAGAACTTACGAAAGGATGACTTTAAACGAGACTGTTGATAGTCCTGTTTTATCAACTTGTTTGTTTATCAGCTTGCCTCGTCTTAGAAACTGTTCATACGAAGAGCATGCCCTTGCGTATCGAATTAACTGAGAGACAAAAACACCATATGCAGGTGATGAAGGTATATTGCTACATAAGTAGGGAAAGTTGATTATAGAAAAATTGAAGTCATCGCGTTTATCATAAAGTTTTGTTGTTAGGTTACCATCAATGTCCATTTCCAGTAAAATATCCAAATATGAAACAGATGACGCTGACTCTGTGGTATCTTTTATTTCAAGTTCACTGGGATATATCGAGTCGACGTAAGTATGGAAATAACAATTGTTAATTGATAATACGTCGTCGATATACCTAAATGTTGAGTTGAAGGCCACAGCGAGTGATTTATTTTTTTCACGTACAAGTTTTTGAATAAATTCTGCTTCATAAGAATACAAAAATAGGTCTGCTAACAATGGGGTACAATTGGTACCCATGGGAATTCCAACAGATTGTTGGAAGACTTGATTTCCAAAAACTACATAGATGTTGTCTATCAGAAATTAAAGCATATTTTTAATGTCAACTTCAGAGTACTTGTGTGTGCAATCAGAATGGTTTTTAACAAAATAGTTTTTCAGATTTCCAATGACAAGGTAAGCATTTTTACGACTTCCATTTTTATTGAAGAAACAACTGTCGATGATATCAAAAAGTCTGGATTTTAATTTTTCGTGGGGAATGGTTGTATATCAGACCGTTACCAGTGGTTACAGTACTGATATCCTTCAAAATCGGACTGTCTCAGGTAAATCAACAATGAAATTCAATGGCAGTGTTTTAAGTACAATACATGTATATGCCTCAAACACTTCTGTATAAAAATTAGAAAAATCTTTCGGGCCTCGGCACTCTCTGATATTTTTTTTTTCATATAGAACTGTGTTTTGAGTGTTCCCTTGCCTTAGAGTTGTTTATCCGCTGCCGATTACATTCCTAGTTGTAAAAGATATTGACTTCATATTTAACTTCATAGTGACTATTCCTATTTAGATGGATCATCATACCAGTACACAGAAGAAAGTTATTAGAATAGATTCATACATTTCACCTTTGGAAATTCTTAAGTTAAATCCTTCTGCAACTTACTGGCCATGGTTCATAGTCTCAAATGTACGAAATATTATAGTCCGATACGCAATAAAATCTGTATTTATAATAAAGTTAATTTAGGAGAGACCAAAAAGGATATAAGCCAATTAAGGTATTTCACTACATCAATACATACTTTTTAGACACTACGGCACAAGAGGGCGATTTAAATGTTTTGTTACACTGTAAATTGTTTGTATCAATCGATTTGGTTGAATACCATCATAGCTCAGGGGTTAAAGAATCGACCTGTAAACCGTAGATCGCGAGTTTCGAATCCGCCTGGGATTATTGTTCGTAATTACTGAATTAAATTTTTGAAAATCATATTTTGTTATTTTAAATTTATACATTTTCGCCTATTTACATGAATAATTCTTATGCAACATGCTATTTATAACAATTAAGAATTTTTCTGCTGTTTTGAAATGTTTAAGGGGTAGTATGCCACGTTCAAGTGCCTATAATCTAATATAATGTCACAATCTATTCATTTACATATTTTACATTCAGATATAGAAAAAACGTTTAATGTATACTGTATAATATGTGTAATTTTTATATTAGAAATATCTTTTTTGTAGACGAACCTGAACACAATCCTGTTGTGGATACCATGTGTACATTAATACAAGCCTGTGAATTAAGATAACATGGATATTGACAGGTTGCAAAAGTTTCGTCACATATCCAATCTTCTGTTGAAACGAAACATCATAATGAAATGTGGTGATAACAGTGTTAAAAAATGAAGAAAAAAAATACAAAACAGGAGCAGAGAAAACACGGACCTTTACGAAAATTAGAGGGAGGAACAGATGCATTGGAGGAGTGAGCACCCTCTGGTGACCGGTCACACCCGCCGTGTGCTCTTTGTTGTACATGTAATCAAAAAACGGGAAAATCCGTAGACAATTCGGGGATTAATAATGGCTCAACAATAATTTGTAATTTTTACAAAATCTAAAGTCAAAATGTTTATGAAATGTAATTTATATATTCCTGTTATAATGAACTTTTGATCATCTTCATGTATCTTTTGCTTAGTCTTGAATATTTGAATAGCCAAAAAATATTAAAACGGTACATGTAGTTGCAGTTATACGTTTTTTGTCGATAGATCAACCAGCATTTTAAATTGATTACGTTGGTTTAACATGTTTCTTTATTAGGTTTGATTTAAAATTGTAAATCATTTATATTTGGTTGATTGAATTTGATTGTAAATATTGTAGATACCCAAATGGTGACCAATCTTCAAATTAGTACCTGAACACCATTATTAACAATACAATTGATAGGTTTAAAGTGATCAGATTAAACTATTTTCAAATTCTTTCTCCTTTTTACTAAAACAATGTTTTGGAATTTTAATAAATTTTAACAATACAGCGTCTCTTTGTCCGCCTGATCATTTTTGTTTTATCGCTAGTGACTTTCTTCTGGAAAAGTAGTAATTTTGTATACTGGCCAAAATTTCTAACGCCCCACTTTTATACTTTTAATATTTACAAAACTTTAACATCAATTCTTCAGTTGTTGTCACTATCGACTGCTGTTTAAAATGCTAACTGTTCATGCCAAAAGAATTGTAATCGAGTAAGTAATTACTCGACCATGATCGTTCTTGTTAAAAAGCGTGAACACGTGTTCGATATGTTTCTAGGATGTGTTTTTCAAAAGGATTCGATTCGATCGATTCCCTATCTCAAACTGATTGAAAAAAAACATAAAAACAATGAAGAAAAATGCGGCGCATGTCTGTCCAAGAACCTTCAAGATCAGTTGGCGTGGTCCAAGCAGAGCTCGGTTCCCAATTGGTTTGTTTCCTTTCACAATATTGGTGTATTTACTTTGAACCTTTAAAAATGAAGTCCTAAACAATAAAACAGCTTTTCCTAATTCATAATTTTCTTCACAGATCGCTAGATTTTTTACAGACACCACTAAATCATTCCAAGGCTTGACCGGAAATTCAATGCAACCGAAAGTGTTAAAAACTCACCATGAAGGCCAAAACGTCAAGTAACGACACGTCAACATGACCGCTAAATTAGGGTAACTCACCTTTCTGATATACACCGTACAGCAAGCGCAACTGCAAAGCACATTTTACATCAATGGCCTTTATGGGCGGGACGAGATAAATACAAGAGTGAAAAAATTCCTCAGCATTCGAATTTCGCAGAACTAGACCACATAAACAAATGAAATAACCTTCCAGAAAGGTTTTTTATTCAATCATGGGATCTCTATGAGATGCTGTTACTAGAGCAAATGTGGAACGTATGAGGTATTAATGTTGTGATTTTTATATCTTAAGGTACCTGTACCTTCTTGATTTTTTCATAAAACCCTTAAATAAATTTTGATTGATTTTTTTTATAAGATCCTTTGTTATTCTTTATTTTTCATATTTAATCATTATCGTGGTCAAAATAATTGGAATAACGAACAGTTTTTAGAAAACACGTTTTTAGAAGTTGAACAACACAATTTCAGGACGGTCTTATTTGAACAGATAAATTGGACCAGGTAAATAATCGGAAGCCTGAAAGACCAGAACAATGTGTACTTTCGCAAAAATATCAGGTCAGCAAAACAATAATATTCTAATAAGAGCAAGCATTGCCTTTATACTGGGGCCAGAATCAGGAACGTGATTCACTCTCAAGATGTACGATATTACGAGTAAGTAGTTTATTATTTTTGAATGATCGATACATTTCATCAGTTAGTTATGATGGTGATAACAAACAGAACCTCATATTGTTATTGATCAAACTATCATTTAAGGTCCATATCTATTAAATGATTTAGGGCCTTTTCGTTGCTAGAACCATTATAACGATATAGCACGACAAAAAAGGATGAAAACTGCATTGTAGACCTAATTTTATAACAGAGAACAACAATGCGGAGTCTAAAGAGACTGAACAGATGACGGTTGTGGTAAGAAAATGAGAGACATCAACCTTTAAAGGTACAAAACAATTTTTTGACTGCATCACATAATTCCTTTTAGCTACCGCCAAAACATAAGCAAAAATGCTTAATTTACGGATCCATGAGGTTTGTTTACTCGTGCAGAAGCTTTTATGTAAGAGACAACAGGACTATTTCACGCCTTTATTTCTTTATTTTGTTTTTTCAAAGAACGTAAACATATTAAAAGAGATTTTTGTGACGTCACAGTAAATTATCCAAGATAAATTTAGAAGTGGATGAAGCCTGTACTGGGTTTACTGTATGTAATGTTTACTTGGTTTTTCAGAGTAAAGTGTGGCCCCTCGGCTGATTTAATTTAGTTTAAATTCTTTAATGGCTTAGATAAGGGAAGATATAACTGTCTTTTTAATTCGAGAGTATATTGCATACGATATGTATAGCGGGGAGGATTTCAAAATTCGATTTTGATTAAAATTCACATCATGTTTTTAATAAATACAAAGGTTAAAAAATGAAACGGCTAAAATAGTAAATATACAAGTTGCATTTAATCAAACCCCTGAGTTGCACGGCACGTGTTTGCAACGTATATTTAAATAACAAGGATATTACTGACAAACAGTTAATTCTGTACAGATTTTTTTTCTACGGTAAAGGACTGCACAATATACATCAAAACAACATACATTGTGTTTATCAAAACTATATTTCATTTGTTTCTTTTTACATTTTCGATGAGTTAATTGTGGATGTCGACCAGTATATAATAGACTTTAGTTAGAGCGGGACCATTTAGAATATGCGTAGGTTCAGCTGCGGTTGCCGAAACAGTCATGTCGTAAAACATATTACTGATCATTGCTTTGCTCTCAAGAATTTGTATTGGCAGTAGGTATTTTATTAGCCACTAAACTCCCTCTAAGAAAAAATGGGTAAAGTGAGAGTGGGAACGATCAAATCATTGCGACTGAATGATTTAAACTGCATTTTATTCCCATATTATATCGTTTTACCAAGTTTAAAATTACATTTCAGACCCTTTAATAGAAAAAAATCAAGTGTACTGGTAGCTATAAACATTATTCATCTGAAAGAAATTGCTGGCTGTAAATTTTCAAAACGACATTAGGATTTATACTAAGGGTTTATGTCTCTTCATTTTAAGCGAAGGTAAGCATATAACTTGGTGTAAATAAACGATAGGTTATATATCTTATAGATAAGAATTTGTTTTGTCCTTGGCGATAAAATATATAAATATAAGTATCAGACGTTGAGAAAGCCTAAAAGAAGATTTGACTTCAACCACATGAATGAAAAATAAGCCTTCAAGAAAATTGAGAGCTTATAACGACAACTAAGAAAGCCAAGTAAGTGAGTTGTATTATGTTACAAATAAGTAATGCTTCATAAAAGGCAAACGTTCTCTTTTTTCCCAAAGCAAAAAGGCTATGTAACTTTTGCTCAATAATTTACAGTTCTTTACAGTTCTTATTCCAAACAGTATTGGCCCGTAAAACAAATTCTTCAATAAACAACAGGTGCTCACTAACCATGAAAAGGTCCGTGCACCCGGACGGTTATCATCCGATATTGTCAAAAACAATACCATTATCGATTGTTTAAATTTTATAAATACAAACAATAGATATAGAAAAATTATACTAAATTTTATAATGCACAGTTTCTTTTTTCCGCTAGTATATATGGTTATCGAATCATTAAATAGTAAAATTATAATAGATTTATGTTTAGTTTAGATCTTGACAATGAGCACACGGCGGGTGTGACCGGTTGGCAGGGGATCCTTACTCCTTCTAGGCACCTGATCCCACATTCATCTGTTTAGGGGTCCGTGTTGCTGTGCTTTAAATTAGTATTTCGCTTTATGGATTTTTTGAGATGGTTGGCAGTTTGTAATTGTCATTTTCATTTTAAAATTGCTATAATATGGGATAATTAAGTACAACATCGAATTGTGTCATTTGATGTGATATTTATTTATAACATAATACAAAATCTCATTGTATAGATATAAATATTATAGTTATTTGATATCTTTTATTATAATGCATAAAGTTTAAGCAATATTGCTGTAGTTAAGTAGTATATGATACAACATTATATGATTATACATTAATAGATAACATGATATGTTTAATTTGTATCATTTGATACGATAATTTTATCTGGTACACTATTTTATATCATATGATTGAATAATTAAGAAATATTGATTTTCAATTTTAAAAATCTTATTTTTTTTTTTTTACAAAATGGAAAAAAATCACCTGCACTTCTTTTAAATGTCGTAGAAGATAATTTTATTTCTACCCACAGCTACAATAATATAACATTTTTATGAAAAAAACCCTCAAAGTAATAAAAGGCCTAAAGATCTAATATTGGTCTCTCATTTTTGAAATCTTATATTCCCCCAAAAAAGACGAACTTAAACTTTATAGGCACATTAACTGCATGTGTATGAACTATATGGACAAATAGATAGGAATATAATGCCTGATGAGGTACCAGATTATAAGATATTAGATAATAAAACACACATATATATGTTATACAACAAAAAATAAGTAAATTAAAGAACAAATGTTTAAAGGAAGATTTGTTTGCCAAATTTCGTTTTCAATGGATCGACTCTTTAAAATATACTGATTGCTCCAGGAACTATAGAATCAATATCTCATTGGTCATTTAAAATATTTAAGGCGAGTATTGAAACACAGGTATATATAATCGACCATCAAAACAAGCGTTGTACGATTCCGCCTTTTCCATGGGTTATATATATTAATTTATCATTACATAGGCTAAAACACAAATTCAAAATGCCAAAGTTATCACATTATCTTCTCTGTAGAATCCTCAACCTTTTTCATCCTTGATCAAACCTCTTGCATTTAAGGTATCCGATCCATAACAGCCTCAGATTCAATGTATCTTGGTGCATAACAGATATGCATGGGCTTAACACTCGGTATACTTGAACATAATTTTCATGTTTAAGTATCAATATGTAAGAGAGGAATTTATCCTAAATAATGACCTTTTCCTTTTCTTGAAGAATTACCCCCCTTTGCTTTTATTCTATAACCATAATGCAATCTTCATTAATTAATTACTGACTTGTTTATAATATTTGTGAAAATATTTCTCGGTAAAGCTTCTTCTACTCTAAAACGCTTTTAATCAAATATCAAAGTATTTAATACATGTTGAATATTCAAGGTTAGAAAATCTAGGTCCTAATATGGATCGGATACTAGTACTTTAAGTTATGGCAAGCTGCATTTCATTAATTTAACTCACGAACAATTATCCAACAATTGCTTTTGCACATGTTTTCTTCCACCATTTCCAATTCACCACAAACTAAACGTTTGGTTTATGTCCATCCATTTCAGCTCAATAACTCAATTTCGGTTTGTTCAGCTGAAGACGGTTTAGATTCCTTAAATTGATGTGTATTTATAACAGCCGGGACAATTGGAAATTTTTTTTTTTATGAAAAACGTTGTTTTAAAATTTGCAAAACGGAATTAAATAATAAGAAATTAAATATTTTGTTGATGTATAAAAAAAACCCAGGGCCACTAAACCAGTGCACATTAATAATTCGTCCTATTAAATGTCGATTAAAGAAAAAATATGGCATTTTTTCTTGTGGTATTCATACAACGGAAGAGTAAACATGTACAGACATGGTGATAAAATAATATATCTATTCTAAGTTTGAAAGTATGTTGAAAAGAATGTAGTTAATGTAAAAAAAAAAGCTTGCTAAATCATTTGCTTTTTAATTGATTAGGTTGCAAGTTTGAAACGAAGACATTCCACCTCATAGATACAACAATCAATCCATACAGAGTACATCAGTGTTCGATGTGTCTTGGGGACACAGAGTACTTTTGTGAATCGTGTCCATGTGATCTGTGTCCCACGTGTAAGGAGAACCATTTAAAAGATCTCAAAACAATAGACCATGATGTTGTGTCACACCGTGATAAAATCAACTACATCCCAACACAGAACCATGTAAAAGATCTCAAAACAATAGACCATAACGTTGTGTCACACCGTGATAAATTCAAGTACATCTCAACACAAGAGAAATGCGCGAGACATCCTGGCCATGTTTATAGCAAGTTTTGTGAACTCTGTGAACTTCCTCGTTCTTACTGCAAAAACAATAACCACCATAATACGCTAGATATTAGAACAGCATATCAAAAAAAGAGACAACTACACAGAAAAGCCATTTACAACATCAAACTTAAGTTTGTCCTTTACACACCTATTCTCCTGACAGAAATGAAAGGTGATTTAAAAACCTGTCGCACAGAATTTTCCCTGTATCGATCAGAACTTGTATCAAAGGCCCGTGAACTGAAGGATCTAATTACCTGCGTTCTAAACGATCTTATAGTCAATGTGTTTTGTGATTTTGATTTCAAACACAGATGTTTAAAACATAACTTAAAAAATAAATAAAAAATAACTAGACATCTCGCAAGCCTACAGATATATGAACACAGATATGAACAATCAATAATCAGTACACTACAAATTCTCTCATTTTTAAAGAAAACCATCTTCCCCAGACACACCCGACACTCCATACCAGCCAGCTCTCCATTACTAAGTTAATCAACAAAAAAGATGTGATTGATTCACTGAGTGAAATCAAAGTCACAGAAGGAAGAAAGCGCGCCGTAGAATATAATCGTTTCCTAAAACTTGTTTCTCCCCCTGAGTTCCATCAATCTATTACAGTGACAGGTGTTCATTGTTGTCATCATATTTCCTGTGTGACATCAGACTTGGTTTGGGTGAGTTATAAAAATACTCTCAACTGAACAAACACCGCAGGTGACACTCAATGTTATGTGAGGGATTTGTGTAGCAATTCATATTATGGATCACACACAGTTAACAGGGAGAGGGAACTAATTTATATAAATAGCAATTTCAAAATTAATAAACTATCAAAACAAATACAAACAACGAACACATATTTAGAGAGACCAGACTCTGAATTGGTACCACGATGTGTATACTGGTCTCCGTCCACTGGGAATCAACTGGTCGGGATGTATAGCGTTAAGCCGCAAAAAGGCAAAGTGATCCGATTCAACCAAGCACAAAATATGCATTACGACTTAAGAGAATTTGAACGATTAAGAGAACCACGCTATATAACAGAAAACAACAATGGGGATGTTGTGGTATCTGACTATAAAGCTGCCGTTTTTCCTACACAGGACCTCCATCAGGACACGGTGTATGGCCTTGTGGTATTTGTACTGACGCATTGTCACATATCTTGATATGTGATGGAAAAACCCTCACGGTACAGATGTTAGAAAAAGACGGGCAGTTTCTATTACATCTACTAATACGAACATATGGAATATTTAAACCACGAAGTCTTCATTACGACATGAGCACTAATAGGTTGTTGGTTTCATCATGGGAAAGCAACAAGGTGTTTGTCTACAAGTACCTATCTCTACAAGACGATCAGAAAAGTAAGTTCAATGTATCAATAACATGTAAAAGGAACGTATAAAATTAATACATTGTGTCAATTATATTTTGTTACAAAGAAACAATGTTCGGATTTTCTCTGTTTCTCTATATGATAAGTAAAAAATTAACTAATGCAAATAAAAGGAACAAACCAAAACATTCTTGACATTAATGTTGCTGATTTTTAGATCTGAATCCTGAATACACTAATGTATTGAAGTCACTAAATGAATTTCAAATCAACGAGACAATTAAACAACCTGAAGAAAATTTGTCTTTCTTTAAACTTGTGTTTACTCCGGCTGATCTCCATCAACATTTGACATTGACTGGTGTCTATGGCTGTGATCACATTTCCTGTTTCGAAACAAGATGCGTATGGGTCAGTGATAGAGAATACAATCTAATCTTGACAAATACAACAGGTTCTCCTCTACGTCGTGTTGAGGATTTATGTAAATGTGACAAATTTACAGGTAGTGGGTTACACACAGTGAACAGTTGGTGTGAGTTATTTTATATCAATAGGAGTTTCAACATAAACAAACTGTCAGCGGTTACAATAACAACTACATCATTCCTAACTATAGATGATGCTACATGGAGACCACGGTGTGTGTTCTGGTCCCCGTCCACAGGGGATCTACTGGTCGGGATGTACAGAGAAAATGTAAAAGCAGGCAAGGTAACCCGGTACAACCAGACCGGGCAACTAACGCAGACAATAGAACACGACAGCAATTGGCTAGAGATATATAGACAACCTTCCTTTATCACAGAAAACAATAATGGGAATATAGTGGTATCCGACTATAGAGCTGTAGTTGTGACAGAGCATGGAGGAAAATACCGTTTCTCTTATACTGGACACCCAGCAGGGTCAGGCATATGGCCATTTGGTATATGTACTGACCCACTTTCACACATCCTGGTTTGTGATGGTAAAATCAAGAAAGTACACATGTTAGATAAAGACGGTAATTTTCTCTCTTATCTATTGACATCATTTGGAGTATTTAACCCACGATGCTTAAGTTATGATTTTAACCACCACCGTCTATGGGTAGGATCAAGTAATATCAACCAGGTGTTTGTTTACAACCATAAAACCCAAAGTGACTTTAAGACAGGTGAAATTAATACAAAATGTGTAAAAACAACTACAGCTAAAGTTAATCTTTAACCCTCACTTCGTTTGAGTTTCACTCCATTGGATATTTTAAAAATATTGCTCTTTGTTTGAAGGTGAAGAAAATTAATGCAAAATTTAAAATGCATTGGCAATTGGATATACAATTCATCATTTTTATAAAGAACCGATTTGACATTAATTTTCATCTCATTATAGTTATTTATAGCGAATCTTTATAACAATTTTTCAACAAGTATTTTTAACATCCTCAATATCTTTTAAATGTAAACCCCCTCTTTTCGGGACATGGATCCAGCCAATTTCAATTTTGGGGGGCAATTTCAAATACATTTTTCAAGAAATACAAGTTTTCTTTATATGAGAAACACGTTTCAATGGTTATATTTATAGATAAACGAATAAAAAAACCATTTTGTTTGAAAATATTAGAAAATTTGAAATACTTTGATTGTTTAATGGTCTACTGACTCATTTTTTTCTCTAAAATTTTAGATTTATATCTGTTGCACTTGGAAAAAAACTAATATATATAGGGGTGACACGTTTATTCTGTTTCTAAAAATGTTATAACAAGTTTTCCTTTATTTTGCTTAATCAACTTGACTTACGGTAAATGTCATTAATTATTTTTTTTTCGACATCTTCTAAGTAAATCAGTTTGTATGATTAAAACTACACATTGCGCTGCTCCTTATGCAATATTATTAATTAAAAGTTTATGCAATAATTATATGCTTAATCAGTGATGATAATTACATATTTTCAACATTTTTCATTTAGTGAAAACGTCACCCTAGTAGGGGTAATTTTTAAAAGAAATCTAAACAATACAAAATTCATTTGCATGTCTATCCAGATATTAAACTTAGCTTTAGGTTGTTTTTTAACCAGCTCATGCATTTCAGAACTTTTGCAAAACATGAAAATACAGCTTTCCTTATATAAAGATTTGACGTTTTTATGCTCTACATTTTTTTTTTCACTTTTATTAGAATGTATTTTTTTATATTCTGTACTGAAATTATGTTTGAGACAGCAGTGTTACGGGTCAAGATTGACAAAATTTAAAATGCATTGGCATTTGTATATACAATTCATCATTTTTATTTAGAACAAATTTGTCATTAATTTTCATCTCATTATAGTTATTAATAAGGAATCTTTATTATAATTTTTCGACAAGTATACTTAACATCCTTAATATGTTCAAAATGTAAACCCCCCTTTTTTAGGACACGAATCCAGCAAATTTCAATTTTTGATGGCAATTTTAAATACATTTTTCAAGTAAAACACTCAAAAGAGATAAACGGAGTTGCTTGACTGATGATTTAATGATCATTTATTTGACATATATTATACTACGAACATCCTTATTTTCTGAGTTAACAATTCAATTCCTTATCTACTCTTGACTTTATAGAAACATTAGAAGTATACAATAAAAAATTGTTAAACACTTTAGAAGAAATGTTAGAAAAATTGTTATGACTTAAAGGAATTTGGACACGATTTGAGCTCAAACGTTTGAATTTTGAATTTTATTTTTCAATTGTTAATGTTTAAAATGGTTAATATGGGTATTTGTAATGCATTGTCAAAATTTGAAAGTCAAATACTGAGTTATAAGCAAGATACAGAGTTTGCAATGCTTTGATTTGTAAACAAAGCTCGAGCCATGTTATTTTCACATATGTGTTTATTGGTATAAATTTCAGTCTAATGTTGCTTTCTTCTGTTGATAATATTTTTTATAAACACATGTATTAAGTTTACATTTTTATCTACGAGTCATTTGTCAAATAAATGGTAATTCGATACCTTACATAATTTGTAAACAAATATAAGACTCGAGTTTTGTTTACATAAAAATAATTCTTACCTCCGTATCTCTCATATAACTTTAATTCTAACTTTCAAATTCTGGTCAATCATTTAAAATGTGCAAGTAAACCATTTTATTTATAAAAAATAAAAAAAATATATAAAATTTTGATCTAAAATTGTGTCCAAGTCCCGTTAATAAAAATAAACACATGTAGTTGTAATAAACAAAACATTTAGAATGGAGACAGTTGTTGTTTGTAGATTGATATCATATATAATAAATAATTATCCATTTATTACTTAATCTTTAGAGTCACATGTCTTATTTTAATTATTAGACAAATATAAGTTCACATTTGATTTTATTTAGAAAATTGTATATATCATTTTCCCTCATAACATGTTATACAGTTTAAGTATGCAAAAACAATTATCTGATTGTGATGCTTTGTCAAGTTCAAGATCAACATAACAATAAAGATAGTTTAGATATTTAATTATTTTTTTTTATTTTTTGAATATGTTAAATAATCATTAACATTTTAATACAGCTTCATTAACAATTAAATAATAACTTGTTGTATAATAATCATATACATAAACTGATTGGGATCTCCAGGTCAAGACCGCCGGAAAATGAAGAAAGATTAAAATCGACATTTTAATTGAAATTTTCTTAAACATCTGCAGCTGAAAAGGACACATCGTAAGTTCTATGGTCGATACAACGACCTTGTCAGCAAATAAAATCTTTCACTAGGTCGCATGCTGACTGACGTTTTTCATACTTATTGTTAGACCATAATTAATTACCTAATTGTCTACGGACTTTTGCGGTTTTTATTTTCCAGATTACGACAAAGAGCACACGGCGGGTGTGACCGGTCAGCAGAGGATACTCACTCCTTCATGGCACCTGATCCTACCTCTATCTTGGAGATCCGTGTTGCTCTGTTTTTGAACTTGTGTTTCGTTTTTGGATTTTTGAGATAATTGGCTGTTTGTTATTGTCATTTTTTTTTTCATCGAATGATTTTATGAATTGCAATATACTGTATTTTGTATATAGTATACTAATATTTTATAAAATCATCATAAAAGCAGGTAAATGTGAAATAAAATGCAGTGGAGATTTTAATTAATTAAATTAAACTGAGAATTAAAAGGCGTGTGATCTTTTGTTTGTTTTTATACCATTAATTAAATAAAATAATTATCCCACATTCCAGTACAACATGATTTAAAGATTGCAATGGATTGCAGAATTGTTAACCGATTAATCTTTATTTGTATTAACAAACTAATCAGTCATTCGTTTAAAAATAGGCAGATGTTAAAGATTTTTTAATTATTATACATAACACAGAGAGCACAATGGGAATATTTTGTTTAAATCAATATATTTACATTCTACTGTGTTTTTCCATTAAGTTATGTAATCTTTAAATGCCTCTAATTGCATCAACTAATCACTAGGTACTCAACGGTTAAAATGACGAGTTTTATTATGACGTCCCAAACGTTGAACGCTGTAAACTGCAACGTCACAAGCGAAAATCAATGTTCAGGCTTGTGGCTGTTACTGTGGCTCTACCATTATTATTAACTTACCCTTAAGATAAGATAGGAATTTTAAGGTATAAATCACATTTGCAGACAAGAAAAGAAGTTTCAAAATGTAAATATTAGCATTAAATCATGATTTTTTGAAGTATACAGTCTCATAATTGCAGCGATGTGTGCATACAAATTTTCATAACGCGCGTTACTCTATTTGTATGCACACACCGCTGCGGTTATGAGACTGTATATTTCAAATAATCATGATGCAATGCTATAGTGTTAATTAAATCATAACAGAAAAAATACATCAAGAACTAATTGTTCTACAAGAAAGGACTATGTATGATAAGGGCCTAAAATTGCCCCCTAAAATGAACATTATCATATAACTGTAATTCTTTGTGTTCTTTGTACATTTATATATGTGATGTTTTTACATAATGTTCATTTTGATTCAAGTGCCCACAATTTAGAAATATGACATCCTAAAGACAACCTTTTCCCGCCATTTTTGCATTTTTGGCATAAAACAGCTTGTTTTCAAGCAGTTTTTCTTTCAGAAAACATAGAGCGCATGCTTGAACAAACAAAATATTTTAATCAGAGGTATATCTAGCCAAGACTAGTAAATGACAAAAAAAACATACGCTCTATATTTCCCATTCGTAAAAATATAAGAAAAATGTTAATTTTGGACTGATTTTGAATGGATTATAGAAATAGCGTCACTTCTGACGTCATATACTGCCCTTGAGTGCAAATAAATATAATAAACAGGTGAAAAATATATTTTATATAAACTATTTTAAAAAATTACATAACATTTTATTGTTCCCGAAACACTTTAAAAAGTGGCTAATTATGGGGGCAAAATTTAACTCTTATTATATATAGTTCAAATTTTGCAGTTATTTTGACTTCTCAAAACGAAAGTATGTTAACGACAAGTTATAGATCTCGATCTGTTACAATTTATTACTATCTTTTTTAATAGTAGTCCGCTTCGGACAATTTTATCTGAAATGCTTATTTTAGAAAAGCTTTCCAGACAACGTAGTGACAATGCAAATTATTTCTTTAAAATAATGAGAAAAGCATTCAATATGTACTGAAATTATTTAATGTTATCTGTAACATTGGCTAAACATTTAACATTGGCTAAACGCAGAAAAAAAAACTAATGTTGTATTTTATTCACGGAAGTGTTACAGTTTTAACATCAAATTTTATGCAAAAATAAATATTTTTATCTTTAATAATTGGTTTGTTTTATCTATTAATTAAATAATTAGGAAAATTTTTAATTTTTTCTTAGATTATCCGATATAACCTGGTTTGAGGCACTGGACGCTTTTTTTATAATTGTTATTCCTTTATATTTCACAATCGTTGTTATAAATGTTTATTTCAAGTCAGGTATTATATAGTTTATTTTCTATCCGATCTTGCTTTTCAAAATATTAATAAAATGATCAGCACTGAGATAAAAATGCCCTGTGTAATTTTGTGAATGTAAACATCATTTACTATTCAGGACTTCTGGTCTTCTCTCTTTAACTGATAAAATTTGCTATAAACAGTGCTTTCAAAACATTTACCAAGTGAAAAATTCGCCAAGACCTTTATTTGATCAGATAATTTTTTGCTTGGTAATAAGAAAACACTTAATGTATGAAAGGGCCATGAGCACGATTTTTGGTAAAATTTTATTTTAATTTTCTTGTATAAAATCTTTAGTTATTCATTTCTAATATTCGAGTGTCAGTCATAGAGTTATAAACAAGATGCAGAACTTGCAGATCTTTGTTATGTAAACAAGGTTCGTGCCATGTTTTTGTTCATTGTTGGCATAGACCAAAAAAAAAACAAAGGGAGCAAACCGGTACCATCTTAAGCCTAATATTATGACAAATATTATAACAATTCATTAAAAACTTCTTTACGTTAACTGCAGTACTGCTCTCTTGCAGCGCAAATTGATATTTTTGCCAAAATTTTAGTACGTAGACAATTGCATGACGTAGGTGAAACAATCAAAGTTACGTCATTTTTTACCAAAGTATGTCATTTTGCCCTGCAAAAGAAGGTACCGCAGTAGGGGTCTAAACTGTTTTAAATTTGAGGGTCCTACAGCCTCATGACAACAAATCGAAACAGATATATATCCATGTCAGCCCTAAGGGAGAAGATATGTGATGAACATAAAGATTCTAAAATACATATCTACGTACATGTCCGTCTTTAAATATACAGATTTATTAAATATATTTGTGTATTTATAAAAATTGTGACTTATTTATCATATTTATTGTTAATACGTACAATATTGAATTAAAAAGAAAATAAAACATGTCCACGTTAATCGTTTTATAGGCCAAACGTTTTAGGAACGACATATTTCGATGCCGAAGTGCGTTGGCAACAATGTAAACAATTTAAACAGAAAGATGAGCTTAAATGAGGAAATTATTTCCAGTTATATGATAGTTGGCAACAAAAAACTTGATGCATTCTTCCTTAATTTGAAGATATGAGGTAAAAGGCTGCATTGTATGCTGCTGTATTTAAACTGCATACACTGTAACACTTTTTAGGTAAGATATATTTCACTTTATATGTGGATATCGACATTGAATAACAACGAGGAATTCAACGGATTGTTTATATTTGGCAGGTAAGGGTTTACCTTTATAAGGATCTCTGTCGTTTTCTTTTAAACCTTTCCATTTCTTGCTTTTTTTTAATAAAGTTTTCAAACTTTCACTTTTGTTTTCATTTTTTGGAAAAACTAATAAGGTTTTGGGATCTAGTATCGACCACGTTTCTCAAAAAATGTCATTTTGAAATGCATACCAGTTATTAACAAATTGAAATGATCATAAGATTTTTTAAATAAACTAGTCGATGAGAAAATAAATAAATTTGTTGATTTATGTTTTAGCTCTATGCAGCCAGCTTGCTTCTATCTAACCTTTCAGTAACCTTGAGACTTCATTGAATATATATATATATATATATATATAT
>WFKH01011926.1:84530162-84545482 GCA_016163765.1 Magallana hongkongensis | reverse complement strand
ATATATATATATATATATATATATATATATTTATATATATATATATCGTAATATCAAGACTCTTTAAAAAATCCTACAAATCACAATCATAAAAACAGAGCAATTTACAACCAAATTAGTGCAGAGTTTAATTGAATTGACTGTGGTTTTTAGAGAATTTTTAGAGAATTTTTGTAGATTCTGCTTCTAGTCTTCAACAAGGATTCATGTTGATAGATAAAAAAAAATACTAATTTGGAAACACATATTTTTGTTTTTATTGTTTCAAGCATTGATTTGAATGCCAACCACAAACTCGAAAAACTAAGCAGACGCCCTACATAAATAAAAAGATTTTGAAATATTTATGTAATGGTTTAAAAACCTTTAGGTGCATTTGGAAACGCCTAAGGTGCATAGATAACATATCAACATAAGAATTGTTGTTTAAAAGGTAATTACTAGTTTGCAAAGTAAGCATTTAAAATTCTGCATATCACTTTATAACTTCGACAGACAACTAGGACTTGTCAGAAAATAATCATCACAACAATGAAAAAAAATTATGTTTTTTGTTCATAAAAAATTGTTAAGCCACCTGTTGTTAACTACTTGCCATCATGTTTGACAAGTCGACATAAAGATCTGACAAGTCGACAAAAAGACCTAGGAAGTATAACGTCCTGACAAGAAAGAAATGTTGAGATAAAACAAAGAAAATGTATAATTTCAGATATATCGACTTAAAAAATGTTTTCATATCTATGGAACAGATTGCGAAAATATTTTTATCAAATGAACTTCGTGGGCGCGAGAGTTACTAACGTCACCGCACTTTAAATCTAGCTCGAGATGGCACATGTCGACTGACATTCACAGCTTGATATAAATTAAAACAAAGAGCAGTATTTACTTACCATGTCCTAGTATATTAATTGCAATTCATATTAGTATTTTATACTCTCCTTATACGTATTATATTATTACTCCAACTCAAAATGTCGTGGATTTAAATTCCTGGATGGTAGGATCACCGAAATCCATGATAGATTCAGAGTGAGGTGACGTACCATCAAACCTCCCGCTCCCGCGAAATTCATTCGATAAAAATATTTTCGCAATTTGTTTCCAAGAAATGAAAACATAATTAAGTCAATATACCTTTAATGAAGAAGTTTTTATTGTTTTATTTCTATCTGGTGTAGATTATTTAAGAGTAGCAACATGTTTTTCGTCCCCTGAATTTTTACCAAAAAAAGGCGATATGAGCTTTTGAAATTATGTCATTTCGAAATAAAATGAGAAAAACTGTTTGTTTAATTTATATAGAAGCAAGTATTTTACAAAGTTAAAGAATAACTTTTTTAAACGAAGCTTGTCAGATTATGATTGATTACCGTCCGCCATGAAGACAAAAGGAAACAAGTATTCCTTTTAAAGGAATGATCGGCATGTATGTAATATCATTGATCAGCTCCGTTTATGTAATACAAAAGCATAACGCTACATGGATACTATATATAGCACCGTTTTGTTGATTTCCGAAATAGCAAGGCATGAATAAGCTTTACTTTTAGTATGCGAATTATACTTCAGATAAATATCCTTACGCATATGTGTGAAGAAAAACGTGATTTGAATCATTATGTATGTAACTGTATGAATGTTTTATTTTCACTGCAAACGGATACGAGTTACGTTTTTAGCAATCTACATCTAATTAAATATTTGAATGAGGTTGTCTTTGCATAGTAAATAAAGTAGTGCAAGGCGCAATGCGTGCGCACATAGTGAAATTTGCCGGATGCCTCATATGGACACAACTGTGATCGGCCGAAGCCGATCACAAAAAGTGCAAGTGAACCTATCGAAATACCATATATGATGTTTCAAATTTTTCATGAATTCAAAAACTTAAATAATATCTGAATTCTTCATAACAGACCGTTAGGATTATTTTTGTTATTCATCGTTTGGCAACAAATATTGTATGCGACTCGTCGGAGAAGAAGGGTGTGTCCAATTGTAAGAATTAAGAATGTAAAATTCTTTTAGATAATATGAAAATGGTGAGAGTTGTGAAACAAATCTGGATGCAAGACAGAGTTTTTAAAATCATATCACATGCCAATTTCTCATGCCGAGGGTAAAAGGTGATATTTGAATTATAATGGGAGCGTCTTATTTGATACAAAATATTGATTATTGATGTTGATATAAAAATATTTAAGCTTATTTGATTTTTATTTGTAACTGCTTTTGATCAGAAAAGGGTCGTCAACAACTTGGAAACTTGGCGATGTGGCCCCTTGATCACCTTTTATTCTAAATATATCTATAAATTTATAAAATTATTTTCTTATTTCGTAGAATACAAATGCCAAAATATAACTCTTATTATGTTCAAATTTAATAGATTTTATCTCCGAATCATCGGCCCTCGAAAGAAATAATGGAAGTGTTTGCCACCAAATACAAAGTGCATGAGTGTTTAATGTGTCCAGGGGACGCTAATTTTACTTGTTTATCATGCAAATGTGATTTGTGTCCCCAGTGTAAAGACAACCATGTAAAAGATCTAAAAACAATAAACCACAATATTGTAATATTTCGCAATAAATTCAACTTAAACCATTCAACAAAACAAGGGGACTGCACGAAACACCCAGAAAGAAAACGATATTGCGATCTATATGAGCAACCTACTTGTCACTGCACTGAGCACAGAAAACATGCATTACTATATATAAGAAATGAAGCAGAGCAAGGAGACCGACGAAATATTATTCAGTTCATTAGAAATGAGGTTCTCCTTAACAGACAAGTTCTCCTAACAACAATCAAAGCTGATCACGACACCTGCCACTCATCATTTATATTTGCTGAAACAGAGATGCTAAAAAAGGCCATGAGACTTCAGGATAGCTTTTGCAGTTGGATACATAGATTTGATTTCAAACGTTTAAACAAATGTTTAAAACAGAAGAAGAAACTTAACAAACACCTTGTCTGTTTACATATCTATGAAAATATATATGAACAGTCAGCAATCAATCCAGTGCAGTTTCTCAGAATAAAAACCCGCCTTCTTCAGTTACATGACAGCCAACGTCTTACTCTCCACACCAACCAGCTCTCCATTGATTATGCTATCAACAAGAAGGATTTGATTGAGTCATTGATTGAAATCAAAATAAGAGATGGAGAGAAACGGCACGTACAAAATGAGCGTTTGTTGAAACTGATGTTACCCATCTCCCCAAACGTGACTGGTGTCTTAAGTTGTCATCACATTTCCTGTGTGACATCAGAACGGGCATGGGTCAATGATAGTAAGAGTCTTATTTTGACAAACAAAGCAGGGGAAACTTTGCATCGTCTGGAAGATTTTTGTCACGATTTATATTCTGGACTTCACGCCGTGAACAGTGATGATGAATTGTTTTATATAGATGAGGACTATAACATTAAAAAACTGTCAAGAGATATGAATAGAACTACCTTATTTATAGAGACAAGAAGGAAACTACAGAGTATATTCTGGGCCCCAAACTCTACTTGGGGACAAGGGGCTATATGGACTCCGCAGAATGTGTACTGGTCATCATCTACTGGTACTCAAAGTTCTACATGGAGACCTGGTTGTGTATGTTGGTCACCATCCACTGGAGGTCTGCTGGTCGGTATGTACAAAGAGAATCCAGATAAAGGCAAGGTAACTCGATACAGCCACACCGGACAACTGACACAAACCATACAATACAACCTCAACGAAATGGAACTGTACCATGGACCGCGATTTATTACAGAAAGCAACAATGGGGATGTCGTTGTGTGTGATGATGACGCAGTAGTGGTGACAGAGCGTAGTGGAAGACATCGTTTCTCCTACAAAGGACATCCATTTGGATCAGGGCTATCACCAGGTGGAATTTGCACTGATGCTTTGTCAAATATTTTTGTCTGTGATAATAAATCCAAAACAGTACACATGATAGATAGAGACGGGCAGTTTTTGTTGCAATTGATGGAAAAACAAGATGAAGACGAACCTTGCAGCTTAGGTTATGATGTTCATACTCAAAGCCTTTGGGTAGGAACACTGTACAACAACACATTGAGTATTTACACGTACAGTGACCAGGTCTCTTTAACAGGTACGTTTTATTATTCATTTCATTGGTGATTTAAGAAAACTATTTGTGAACTAAAACATATATTTTATTTCAGAAAATTGGTTTTTACTGAATATAAAATATATTTATACTGAATAATATATAACTTTTCACAAACATCAACATGCACAGAGTGGTGCGCTGCCAGTGGATGTTTGACGGTCTAAAACCGCTAGATAAACTACTTGAACGTATTCAATTTAAAAATAAATATGATTCCATAATCAACAATGAAAGAACAAGCATTTCTTGCCCGGATATATGTATTTATGTACATGTATTTATAGATGAGCGACCTCCTTGTCCTGGTGGGGATGTCCTGATCGGCCCTGGATCAGCCTGAGAATGATAGAAATGACCATCATTTTTACAGGTTGTACATTTACAGGTAGTACAATGTGGGTGTTTATGTACTTATATTTACATTTTCAACTGTCTTTGTCTATGATAACATTACGAATCAATTTTGAACCCTTAAACCCAATACCCAAACCCAAACTCAAACTTCATAAAACATGAGTGACACAAAATAGGCGTGTCTTATAGCATAACCGAGAGACGGTATTGGCTGCGCCGCGCAGTAATACAAAGCATGTGCTACACGAAAAAATAGTGGTTTTAAATAATGTTGTTTTAGAGTGTACAAATTTAAAATAATGTAAATATAAGTAATAAGGAATTATTCTTTGAATATTATGAGGTAATAATTTCGGTCGGAGCGTGGTCAAATCTATCATAAATCCCTTCGGGCTTTATTGAATTTGACCACGCCCCGACCGAAATTATCACCTCATAATACTAAAAGAATGATTCCTTATTCCTTAAAGAAGTGCAAATGGAATTTCACATTGTGTTAATCACAGGATGAACCCCTGCAATCTAGTCAACTGAATGTTATCTGGATGATCTGGAAAGGTGAGAAAGCTTTGTCGGAAGGTCATCTTTTAGTAACCTTTCACCCACCTCCCAATTGACCACATATAACAGAGCTTTATTCTGTGCAAGAAAATTAGCATTATTAGTAATGAATGCTGACAAGTAGATTAATCAAATAGATGACATTTTTACTTATTCACAAGGTGATCATTTTGCATAAAGTAATCCTATTTGAAAGAATTAAATCAACCGTTTCATTATTTTTACAATGATTTAAAATCACTGCAATTTTATTACAGTAGCTACGGTATTTCGTTATCTTATAATATTTAAAAAGTTGAAAGCATGGGGTCATTTTACATTTATTTCAATCAATGTTTGTTGTTTTTGTAGCCCAATTATCATTTTGTGTCACTCATAATCCAAAGAAGATTGAGCGGGGTATATCGGATTACCATGCTGTTTTGGATGAACTTAAAAGCATAATGAGAGAAATCTCGACTTGAAAATGACCGTTGGTTTTCAAACAATGTTTTCTTTAAACTCTATACATGAAAAAATGACAATAACAAACCGTCAACCATCTCAAAAATCCATAAAACGAAATACAAATTCAAAGCAGAGCAACACGGACCTCCAAGATAGAGGTAGGATCAGGTGCCTAGGAGGAGTGAGCATCCTCTGCTGACCGGTCACACCCGCCGTGTGCTCTTTGTCGTGTAGTTGCAACGTATGCATATTTTGAGTTATAAAGGATGAAAAGGAACCAATCAGATGCACCTTGTTTTTTGTTGGTGTTTTAGAGCTATGAACTAGTATTTAGTAAAGAAAATTCACAAACATGTAATCTTTAGAATTAGTGTTTACTCTATCTTAATACAGAGCTTTTTCCCCAAGAGATTTTATTTTGTCTAAAAATAACCATGCAGCCCTTTTAAGTATATACATTATCAGTTTTATTTTGCTTAATTTACTAATGGTACACTTCCCATTCTGGTGATCGAAGCAAATTCGTGTCTTTTTTTTTTCTCTAAGTTATTGCATCGTTTCTAGAAACTGAATAACTTTTAAATCTTTATTTATTCGTATTATGTCTTTATTGTCAAATACAATGGTATACAATATCATTGTGTAATGCTATCATACATTTATAAATACTGTTGTGACAGAGCTATTCTTGATCAAACAGACGCATTTATTTTCAAGAAGTTGAACTTTGTGCATTAGCCATCAGACTGGATGATAAACTATAGCAAAGTTTCTAATGGTACTTTGTGCTTATTCATATTATGAATATAAAAAATGGTATGACACTGATCAAATAAACCATCACAACGACAAAATATATGGCACATTGTTATACTATGAAAATAACATCCCTTTTTCATTATCAAATGAGATATATTCATGTATAAAAGCTCTTTAAAGAATAAAGTGACATATGAAAATCATTCAATTTACTGGCATTTTTCTTTTGATGAAAATTGTGAATGGTGTGCATTTGGAAGATGACTGGAGGATGTATTATAAAGAAAAGTATTAATGCCATGGAAACATCGTCCATTATACAATTTTTTGTACCTTGGATTTGCGAAATAAACATCACAGATAATCTCTATTGTACAGTACTTCAGATATTAGTAAAAATATAAACATAACTACATTAAAAAAGACTATCTCTGAAATGAGCCAAACTCGTAGTTACATATCATTTTCTTATTTCATGTTTCTCCTTTGAAAAGATTTGGGTTCATTTTATAAACATTCACACATGGCTGTTCTTCATCCGAAATAACCCAATAAGTAAAATAGTCATACAATGAAAAATACTTTATGAAACTTTCTGGGGAAAATATAATATTACATTTTCTGATAAGGAAAATTCTACTTGAGTCATAATAAGAAACGATAGCAAATGTGAATGACCTTCACATTTTAACAAAGCAAACTAGATGTAATTTAGTTAATTTACAACAACGCTTTATGATGGATACAAATCACAGAATTGAGATAATAAGGCCTTGGAATTATTTAAGACGTTTAACAAGAATGATATATTTAGAAAAACATAGAGGCTTGGTGACTAGATGCTAAATAATGATATGTAAAAAAAAATACAGAGAAGAAAAGAAAATAAACAAACACAAACAGACTTATATAATTATGTACCAAGTTGAAAGGTAAATATTGCATGTCAGATGCTTTACATGCCGTTTTATCAATTATTATAGATTTTACATGTGCTCAGTTTCAATTTAATTAAAAAATACACATTTTCTTCACAAGAATAGAGTTACTTCAATTGATAAGCAATAAAAATAAATTTAAAATGCAAAATTGAAAATATTCACAAATAAAATTTTTAATTCCTATTACAAATAACAAGTAAAGATATTTAATAAATTTACTTTTGAATCAATCTTAATTATAAACAACAAAATAGTTTACCAATTTTTAATGACGTGGTTTAACTATTAAATATAAAATATCATTTAAAGGGACATGGTGCATGACGATTTTTGTCAAATTGTATTTTTCTATTCTTATTGTTTACAATCCTTTCGTAATGCATTTCTTATGATCAACCAAAATTTAACTATCTGATTGTCTTCGAGTTATAAGCAAGATACAGAGCTAACAATTTTTTGTTATGTAAACAAGGTTCGTGCAATGTTTTTGTTTACATTGGTTCAATAAACAAGTAAAAGTTATTTTTGAAGCTCATATTTTTATCTGCTAGTTTGTATTTAACATAAATAAACAGTTCAAAGCATTTGTAACATTCATTTTAGATCTAACCCTGGAATTGTTTTTTCAACATCCAAAATGAAACCAATAACATGACCTGATCATTGTTTACATAACAAAGAATTGTTAGCTGGGTATCTCCCTTATAACATGACAACTGACACTCAAATTTTGGTTGACTGTTAGAAATGCCTTACGAAAGCATTGTAAACATTTAAAATTGAAAATTAAACTTTGACACAGATTGCAGCCATGCCTCTTTAAGACAACCTACAACACGGTATATATTGAATGCGACAGTGTGTCTATATGTATATATACAGTGTTCTATAAAGTATAAAAAGCAGTTTGAGAAAATGATACAAAAGTTCTTTATGTACATAAAAAAATTGAAATATCATATATAATAAAGAAATATATTGGGTTATGATGATTATTTTAAAATATACATCATGCAGTAAAGATTTTAAAGTCAATTTTAATTTTACAGTATCAAAACATGTTTGTGCTTATATGCTGGTAATATATGCTAATACTTGTATATATAGGCAGACAAATAATAAACATATATGCTTTTTTCCAAAAAAGAGTTTTACACAAGACTTGAATTATAACAAGGGATAAAATGACATATATTCATTACAAACCATCTGTTAAAGTGATTTGAACCTCATAAGTCTACTAACTAAGTTAGATTACTATGTCAGTCAAACAAGGGGTAGGCTTCTCCTCTGAACTTATAATGACATTCAAAGTTAACATGCTTGAAAGGTGAAGATAGAGGCTGGAAGTGGATTTGATGCCATATGTCAGATTGAAATTGAAAAGTAAGAATCTAAACAACTTCTTTTGCTCTTGACAGGAGAACTGTCAAGTCAAAAAGGTCTTAAATAAGTGGATCAATAATGTGAAAACATACAGAATTGTAAAATTGAAGAAAATGTATATCTTATCTAAAATAGAATCAGCCTCTATCATTATTGACCTCATTTTTCATAAACTGTTCTTAAAATATTCATCTAATATATTTTACAATCAGGTTCTTGGTGAAGCTATTTCTTGTCTTAGTATCAATTTCATGTGGTTATCTAGGGTTTAGTTTTCACATTGCTATCAAGTGTGTTAAGTTTGTGTAACTTCAAAAGTAGTTTAATGAGGTTGAGAGAAAAAACATTTAACAACTGTTTCAGGTGAATTTGATAAAAATGGTAAAATTAATAAATGAATACGAGTGTCGATGACCGTGTATTAGGCATCACCTGGTTCTACTATCCCACATTTTATGTTTGTCACACATAACTGAGATATTTTCTAATCATCTGACCTTCGTAAATCAGAAAAGAATAAAAAAAAAACAACTAAATTAAGTACTACTAGCATATTACAATGATTCAAACTTAATAAAATGAATTCTTAATAAACAACCAAACAATGAGAAGAAATATAATAATGATTTAAAAGTTAGAAAGAAGAATCATAATAACTCAACGAAGACGAGACTACTCTAGAGGTAGAATTTATCACTGTTATCTATGCCGAAGACACTGCCTTGTTCCGTGAAGTGAGGTATCTGTTGGGAGGCGAAACTAATCGTGTTGTCCGTCACTGAAATCGCTATCGCCTGAGTCAGCGGACCATGTACATCCGGCGGAAACACTGCGATCTTCTCCAATATCGTGTTTACTGGTACCCTGCCTGTTTTGACTGGTACCCCGCCTCCTGGTAATTGTGGGCGATCTTGTCCTGGGACTTACCGTGTTTGTGTCTGGGTCTGGTCTTCTGTGAATGGATCTCCGCGTGTATTTTCAGATTGTCGTGTTCTTTGAAGGCTTTGGAAAATAGCATGCACTCAAACGGCCTCTCATTTGTATGAGTCCTTGATAAGAAATCATATTATTTTTGCATTTTGAACTTTATTTAATCTTAACGTAAACATATCATCCTTGTCTGTTTCTGAAATTACATTTTTCATCTTTACAATGCACAACATAAACATCTTCATTGGTATATTACTATGATTTAGCACAAACTTGGTCTAGTTCAGTCCATCAGTTGTTACAATTCATAGCTTACTTATTGATAAATAACCTTTTATACTGAACAATATGTTTTACATTATTGCAATGTTTTTCCTTATGAATACCATGGACTGCGTTATCATATCCAGCATTTTGTTAAAAAAAGCCCATGAAGGTGTGAGAAGGTCATTCGTAACGACTCTAGGCTTTCCTCTTCATTACAGTTAATTACTAAAATTATTTAATCACTCAAATGAGCGTCCTATGTTTTAAGAGTTAGTGAAGTTCTTGCTTCATGCACTTCAGTTATCTCTAATAACAGATTTGGTCTATGTTCTATAACGACTACAACACCCAAGACAGAACAAAGAGAAAAAAATCTGTTCTTCAAATATAAAAGAAACCTTTATTGGTTCCAGAGTTTTTGCTACTGAATTGGCAAATCAGGGTATTCCATATGCAAAAATCCAGGAAATGGAGAAGTGGAAATCTAATGCATTCATGACCTACATCAGCCAACAATAGATAAGCTCCCGTTTTAGCACATGTCCTTCCTGACAGACCTATGACTCATTTTAAACCTCCGGAATTGTCTCTTACAACACATACTTTCACCTGTACAAGCAAGTAATCTTGCAAAATCTTTTGGGCAGAAATTGTAGGAACCACCATACAAGGGGGATTTAATATGAACCCATACAGCGATTCCGAGCTACAATACTCTGGAAAGGTATTCATGGACTAGTGTGGGAGAAGACGGGAAAAGCACTAACACTGATGACAAAAGATCAGCATCCTCCTGATTGTTTCATCGTTCATTTAGGATCTACCTCACAATAGGAGAGATAACTTCAAAAACTTTTGCAGAAACTGCTCAACGTTTATACAGATATTATGCTTTGTGTCTAAGGACAACCCTTATTTGGTTTGCCATCCTGCCAAAAAGGTGTGTGCAATTCGCTCCTCTGGAATTGGGAAACAAAGTTTTTAACTGAATATATAAATGTATGAAACATTTCATGGCAGAACTGTTTAATAATTGATACATTGGTCACGATCATAACATTAATGCCACAGAAATTGTACTCTTTCGTACAGATGGTACACACCTGTCGATCATGAGCGACAACATTTATTTTAACAATACACAAACTTTCAGACTACACATTTGAAGGACGGGGCAATAATTATCCACCTTCGGACCCCTAACATGTGTAATTCTATTTGTTTTCAGTCGTATATATTGTCCTTGTTTGTATAAACTTTTTATGTACAACTTTCTAGCACCTAGTGAAAATGTTAATGTTGTGTGTTTTTAAGCATAAGCATAAGTTACTGTTAAGACTGTTTATTTGCCCCAATGTCTGTGGTATGTGTTGACACTCTCTGCTTCAAAACCTGGGTGTCTCCCCCCCCCCCCCCCCCCCCCACTTGCTTATAAAGCAAGTGATCAATTACAGCATTCATTTTAAAAGAGTATATTACATATACATACTGCGTTGTAGAATATTAAATTATGATACAGTTAACTGTAGTTACATTGCAAATGGTTACACTGCAAATGGTGTTTTATAATGGGGCCAACATTGGATATGTTTGGGGTCAATCCACCTCACCCAAGTGCAATTGCAAATTTACTTCATGATTGTAAACAAGAAAAGAGTTTACTTATCTTTCAATGACATTGTTTACTTTTTACTGGGTATAATTTGACTGTAACAGTGAGTAGATACGTATGACTCCAAAATGCACTGAATACCCCAAAGTCCGATGGTCTGCGCCAAACCCTGATGCTTTGACACGACAAAGTCCGATAGTCCTCGTGCAGTCGCCAAAGTCCGATGGTGAGATACGCCAAAGATTGATGGTTTTAAATAGACTCGAAGCACAAATATTGTTCTCTTTACTCATTAGTCGCGTTTTATCCCCTTTTTACGACATAGCTGTTAAAGAAGTATACTTGAAATCGATGAAAGTGATGTAGGTAAGGAAAAACTTGTAAAAAAAAATGTTTATTTTGTTTAAAAGAGCGTTTAATCGAATCAATGTTTTTTTCGCCTTTCGAAATACATTTTTATACTGTCAAAATCTAACATTAGAAAAGATTTTATTTTGTACTCAAATGTGCAATCAAAACTCTCCCTGCATATAAATCATTCCTGTTAAAGTCATAAAAGTATCATCAAGTATATAACCTTTCAACAAAATATAATACAGGACCTCAATGTTTTACAAAAACAAATAAAGAATAAAATATTAAGTTGTACAAGTAATGCATCTAAATGTTTATTGACATGTTTATTTATATATTTTTGATAGTAAAAAAAAATATGTATTTGTTCTCCTATTTGCGATTGTATATAAGTTTAGAACTGCTCTTCAAGCAAATTACTTACCAAATGACAACTTCTAATCTGTCATCCACAAATAAATACACATGTATATATATAATACTTGGGTTAACAAAAAATTTATAATGTGAATGGAAAAAGAATTTTGTCATTTGAAGCCTGTTTTGCAGAAAGGTTGATTATGTTTTGTATAAGATTTATAACGCTCCACGTCCTGAAGAAGAATCAAGTGTTTGTCAAGCATCTGATCTTGCATAGGAAAACAAAGAAGGATTGCCATAAAAGCCCTGTCATAACTATTTACCTAGTGTAGAATTACGGCACTTAATTTCTCTGGATTTTTTCCCTGATAAGATAAAAACATATCGACTTGAGAAATTCATTAATTCAGAAATGTGTGAGTCGAACAACTGAAACAAGAGAAAGAGTTAGAAGACTGAATATATTTTTTTTCTTAAGGATGCCATCATTAAGCAGTAAGTATTTTTTTATAATGGTGACCAAGCTTTTCAAACGTTCATCTTAATATTATGTGTTACTTTTGCCTAAGAAAATTCATAAACAAAAAACGGATTATACATTCTTCATCCGAAATATAGAAAACATAAAAAGGATATAAATTTTTAAATGTACAAAATACTGTAAAGCAACTTTTATTCGCGTTCGAAAAAAATTTGCGAGGCTCGTGGATATTTTTCGCTTTGAACCAGTATATGCTTTGTAGTTCTAATAAAAATCAGGTGTGGATAAGGCTCGGTCGCGAACCAGTTCATCTCAGGTAAACAGAATGCGCAAAAGCATGCGCATTGAAAACTAATATCTGCTTCCTTAAATTTTAAATTAAAAAATTTAACAAACTGTAAATGCTGTAAATGAAAATTGTATTTTCCTAAACACGTGATTCTATTAAACAGGTTGTGATTTTGTATCCAGGGCCTCCGTGGCATAATAAATAGACATCATGGATACCGCAATTACACCATATAAGGTATGTCATTGTTTTTATTGCCCGGGGGACAAAGAATACTATTGTGACTCGTGTCCATGTGATCTATGTCACAAGTGTAAAGAGAAGCATGTGAAAAATCTCAAAACCATTGACCACAACGTAAAGATATATCGTGAGAAATTCAATTACATCCCAGATGAAGAGTTATGTGGCAGGGTCTTTGTAGAGCACTGTATACTGTGTCGATATCTAGACGATGACTCCCCCCTGTCTGACGATGAAAAAATGTTGAATCTTTTTAGTTTTCGCAGAGTTCGAAACATTCGCAGAAAAACAAAACGATTACAACACAATGAAATCAACCTCACCATAAAAACTGACAAAACCAATGACTGCCAACGCAGGGAAGTTTACGAAACAAAGCGAAAATAACATAGAGGAACTATTCATACAATTAGAGGTGATGCTGTTTTTTACAGACCTGTTCTCCTTGAACGAAGCATAGCTGATGTCAAAACCTGTCTCGCAAAATTTTCTGGGTATCAATCAGATATGTTAACAAAGGCCAATAGACTTAGGAATCTGATTAACATGTCATTGCGTCGTTTAGATTTTAAACACAAGTGCTTGAAACAAAAAAAAACAACTTCAAACACATATTTCCAGCATACATAGATATGAACACAGATATGAATACTCATCAAATAAGCCGATACATTTTCTCATGAGGAAGTCTTACCTTTCCCAGATAAAGGACAGCTTACATCTAACACTCCACACCAGCCAACTCTCCATGACTGAGTCACTCAATAAGGAGGAAATGAGGGAGTCACTGAGTGCCATCCAAATCACAGAGAGAG
Organism: Magallana hongkongensis; assembly: GCA_016163765.1. NCBI lineage: Eukaryota > Metazoa > Mollusca > Bivalvia > Ostreida > Ostreidae > Magallana > Magallana hongkongensis. The sequence continues at coordinate 84,531,526 of WFKH01011926.1, read as the reverse complement.
GAAACCGACGCTTAGAAAACAGGTGTTTGCTCACGCTGAAGTCAGTTCCTGAGTTACATCAATCTCTTTCAGTGGCAGGTGCTAGTGGCTGTTTTCATATTTCTTGCTGGACAAAAGACAGTGTCTGGGTCAGTTATGCAAATAATCTTATCTTGACAAACACAACAGGTGTCGCTGTACTCCGTGTTAGTAATTCATGTGGTGGTTTATATAAAGGAATACACACAGTAACAAATGAGGGTAAATTGGTTTATATCGACTGTAATAACGATATCAACATACTGTCAAAGGATATGAAAACAAGTACAACATTTATAGATATGACAGAATCTGCATGGACACCACAGTATGTATACTGGACTCAGTCAACTGGGGATCTACTAGTCGGGATGCATTGCTTTGACACAAAAACGGGTATTGTTACCCGGTACAATCAGAAAGGACAACTTAGACAATCAATAAGAAAGGACAAAATACAAAATTGTCTATAAAAAATCCTAAATATATAATTGAAAACACAAATGGAGAAATCGTAGTTTCGGACGGCGCTGTTGTGGTCACATAGCGCAGAGGAGAACATCGTTTCTCTTATATGGGACATCCATCAGGATCAGAACTACGGTCACTGGGAATCTGAACTGACGCGCTGTCACACATCCTGGTGTGTGATGATAGAACTAACACTGTACAGATGTTAGATAGTGACGGTAAGTTTCTGTCACATCTACTAGTAAGACCTTCAGGAATATTTTATCCAGTCAGCATGAGTTATGATGTCAAAACTCACCGTCTCTGGGTCGTATCAGAGGACAATAATAAGGTCTGTTTCTATAGGTATATAGACCAACAGGACTCTCTGATTGGTACGTGAAATATTTTTTTCATAATAACATTGTAGAATTTATGTATCACTTATATAAATAATCATATTTTTATTCTAAATACATTGGGACGTATTGTTTAGATCATGAATCAAATTATAGAGCTTGAATGGAATATATATTTATCATTGATTTGTTGAGAAATGATCAACGTGATTTGAGAAATGCAACGACAAATGTTTACATCATCAATCAATAAATTCGATAAAATGTGTTATAATGTTTGTATTCCTCTGCCATTTCGGCAATTTCCTTTTCTTCATATTAGACAACACTATGCCGTTTATTACAAATCCTATAATCAACTTATATCGATATTTACAAAATTTACAAAATTTCATCTACTAAACTTAATATTTGAGTATTCTAGAATCTTTGTGTATTTATTGCTATTGTATATTTTGATACACCATACTGTCTCCAATGCAAAATTCAGAAAAGTTTTGGAGAATTGGAAGAGAATCTACCCCTCGAAAAAAAAAA
>WFKH01011926.1:84497978-84530062 GCA_016163765.1 Magallana hongkongensis | reverse complement strand
CCCCCCCCCACTTGCTTATAAAGCAAGTGGTCAATTACAGCATTAATTTTAAAAGAGTATATTACATATAGAATATTAAATTATGACACAGTTAACCGGCAATGTAGTTACACTGTAAATGGTTTTTGTATAGTGGGGCCAACATCGGATATGTTTGGGGTCAATCCACCTCACCCAAGTGCAATTGCAAATTTACTTCATGATTATAAACAAGAAAACAATTTACTTATCTTTCAATGACATTGTTTACTTTTTACTGGGTATAAATTGACTGTAACAGTGAGTAGATACGTATGACTCCAAAATGCACTGAGTACCCCAAAGTCCGATGGTCTACGCCAAATCCCGATACTTTGACACGGCAAAGTCCGATAGTCCTCGTGCAGTCGCCAAAGTCCGATGGTGAGATACGCCAAAGATTGATGGTTTTAAATAGACTTGTAGCACAAATTTTGTTCTCCTTATTTATCGATCATTTGTAACAATTAAATTAAATAGACTCGAAGCACAAATATTGTTCTCTTTACTCATTAGTCGCGTTTCCTCCCCTTTTTCATGACATAGCTGTTAAAGAAGTGCACTTGAAATCGATAAAGGGGATAATATCCAAGATTTTTTAATTAACACCTTATCTATTCATTCGGAAGTCACCCGGAACACCTAGCACAATTTCTTTAACGTTATCATCCGGGGTGTATGTCTTTGTCATGCAAATTCCTTTAGACATTTTTTTTTTATTTTTAGTTGTGGATTGAAATCTGACAAGCTAGAGGGGACGTTTCGAGAGAGAACACTTGCTATGGTATGCTTTGACGAATAAAAATCTAATGATATACTATGAGATAGTATGTTATGGTGTAAGACTCCAATGCTATGAAATGAGATTTAAATGCTATGTTATAGTGTATGTTGCAAAAGATATGGTTGACTAATGCATCTACATGTTTATTGATATTTCTGATAGTGAAAAAATATGTATTTTTTCTACTATTTGCGATTTTATATAAGTTTAGAACTGTCCTTAAAGCTAATTACTTACCAAATGACAACTTCTAATCTGTCATCCACAAATACACATGTATAATATACTTGGGTTTACAAAAAATTTATAATGTGAACGGAAAAAGAATTTTGTCATTTGAAGCCTGTTTTACAGAAAGGTTGATTACGTTTCGTATAAGATTTATAACGCTCAACGCCGTGAATAAGAATCAGGTGTTTGTCAAGCATCTGATCTTGCAAAAGAAAACAAAGAAGGATTGCCATAAAAGCCCTGTCGTAAATATTTACCTGGTGTATAAATATGGCACTTAATTTCTCTGGGTTTATTTCCCTGATAAGATAAAAACATATCGACTTGAGAAATCCATTACTTCAGAAATGTGTGAGTCGAACAACTGAAACAAGAGAAAGAGCTAAAAATCAGAATAATTTTTTCCTTAGGATGACATTAATAAGCAGTATGTATTTTTTATAATGGTGACCAAGCTTTTCAAACGTTCATCTTAATATCATCTGTTACTTTTGCCTAAGAAAATTCATTAACAAAAAACGGATTATACATTCTTCAAAAGAAATATAGAAAACATAGAAAGGATATGAATTTTTAAATGTACAAAATACTGTAATGCAACTTTTATTCGCGTTCGAGAAATTTTCACGAGGTTCGTGGATATTTCTTGCTGTGGACCATTAAATGCTTTGTAGTTCTAATGCCCATTGAAAACTAATATCTGCCTCCTTAAATTTTAAATTAAAAAATTTAACAAACTGTACATGCTGTAAATGAAAATTGTCGTATTTTCCTAAACACGTGATTCCATTAAACAGGTTGTGATTTTGTACCCAGGGCCTCCGTGGCATTATAAATAGATATCATGGATACCGCAATTACACCATATAAGGTACGTCATTGTTTTTATTGCCAAGGGGACACAGAATACCATTGTGAATCGTGTCCATGTGATCTATGTCACCAGTGTAAAGAGAAGCATGTGAAAAATCTCAAAACAATTGACCACAATGTAAAGATATATCGTGAGAAATTCAATTACATCCCAGATAAAGAGCTATGTGGCAGGGTCTTTGCAGAGCACTGTATACTGTGTCGATATCTAGACGATGACTCCCCCCTGTCTGACGATGAAGAAATATTGAATCCTTTTAGTTTTCGCAGAGTTCGAAACATTCGCAGAAAAACAAAGCGATTACAACACAATGAAATCAATCTCACTATTAACACTGACAAAACCAATGACTGCCAACGCATGATACATAGAAATCTAAGCAGTCACAGGGAAGTTTACGAAACAAAACGAAAACAACATAGAGGAACTATTCATACCATTAGAGGTGATACTCTTTTTTACAGACCTGTTCTCCTTGAACGAAGCATAGCTGATGTCAAAACCTCTCTCGCAAAATTTTCTGGGTATCAATCAGAGATGTTAACAAAGGCCAATAGTCTTAGGAATCTGATTAACATGTCATTGCGTCGTTTAGATTTTAAACACAAGTGCTTGAATCAAAATAAAACACTTCAAACACATATTTCCAGCATACATAGATATGAACACATATATGAATACTCACCAAATAAGCCGATACATTTTCTCATAAAGAAGTCTTAACTTCCCCAGATAAAGGACAGCTTACATCTAACACTCCACACCAGCCAACTCTCCATGACTGAGTCACTCAACAAGGAGGATGTGATGGAGTCACTGAGTGCAATCCAAATCACAGAGAGAGGAAACAGACGCTTAGAAAACAGGTGTTTGCTCACGCTGAAGTCAGTTCCTGAGTTACATCAATCTCTTTCAGTGGCAGGTGTTAGCGGCTGTTTTCATATTTCTTGCTGGACAAAAGACAGTGTCTGGGTCAGTTATGCAAATAATCTTATCTTGACAAACACAACAGGTGTCACTGTACTCCTTGTTAGGAACATGTGGTGGTTTATATAGAGGAATACACACAGTAACAAATGAGGGTAAATTGGTTTATATCGACTGTAATAACGAAATCAACATACTGTCAAAGGATATGAAAACAAGTACAACATTTATAGATATGACAGAATCTGCATGGACACCACAGTGTGTATACTGGACTCAGTCAACTGGGGATCTACTAGTCGGGATGCATTGCTCTGACACAAAAACAGGCATTGTTACCCGGTACAGCCAGAAAGGACAACTTACACAATCAATAAGAAAGGACAAAATACAAAATTGTCTATAAAAAAATCCTAAATATATAATTGAAAACACAAATAGAGATATCGTAGTTTCGGACGGCGCTGTTGTGGTCACAAAGCGCAGAGGAGAACATCGTTTCTCTTATATGGGACATCCATCAGGATCAGAACTACGGTCACTGGGAATCTGTACTGACGCGCTGTCACACATCCTGGTGTGTGATGATAGAACTAACACTGTACAGATGTTAGATAGTGACGGTAAGTTTCTGTCACATCTACTAGTAAGACCTTCAGGAATATTTTATCCAGTCAGCATGAGTTATGATGTCAAAACTCACCGTCTCTGGGTCGGATCAGAGGACAATAACAAGGTCTGTTTCTATAGGTATATAGACCGACAGGACGCTCTGATTGGTACGTGAAATATTTTTTTCATAATAACATTGTAGAATTTATGTATCACATATAAATAATCATATTTTTATTCTAAATAAATTGGGACGTATTGTTTAGATCATGAATCAAATTATAGAGCTTGAATGGAATATATATTTATTATTGATTTGTTGAGAAATGATCAACGTGATTTGAGAAATGCAACGACAAATGTTTACATCATCAATCAATAAATTCGATAAAATGTGTTATAATGTTTGTATTTCTCTGCCATTTCGGCAATTTTCTTTTCTTCATATTAGACAACACTATGCCGTTTATTACAAATCGTATAATCAACTTATATCGATATTTACAAAATTTACAAAATTTCATCTACTAAACTTAATATTTGAGTATTCTAGAATCTTTGTGTATTTGTTGCTATTGTATATTTTGATACACCATACTGTCTCCAATGCAAAATTCAGAAAAGTTTTGGAGAATTGGAAGAGAATCTACCCCTCGAAAAAAAAATAAAGCCGGTTATCTAAACTTTTTAAATTTTATATAACAGAGCTATTAATTAACAGTAATAAAAAATATACAAATTGAGTTGATACTATTAGACTTGGTATTTCAAGTTGCATATCAATTCTGTTATCATTTCAGTCTTTTATACTATATTATAAGAGATATGCATGTATATCTATATAAAATTTGTCGGATTTTTTTAAGTTATGTATATCTTGTAGTTGAAAGAAGATTTTCTTCTTGTATTTGTCTAATGCAGAAATAAATCCAGTGTTCGTTAGTGTGATGAAGTCCTCGAATGAAATAAAAACTTGTGAGAAAGAACCTAATCAAAAAGGAAATGAGTGTCTGTTGGAATTAGTGTTACAACAATCTTTCACAGTGATAGCTAGGTGTATATGGTTGTAATCATATTCCCTGCGTGACATCAGACTTGGCGTGGGTAAGTGATGAAGCAAACCATTTCATCTTAACAAATACAACGGGTGAAACCCTATATCAGCTGGAGGATTTATACAGTGAATTATTTAATGGATTACATATTTTGAACTCTGAAATGGAATTGATTTATATAGATAAGAATTACGAAATCAATAAACTGTCAAAGGATATGAAAACAATCACCATATTTATAGAAAGAACAAACTCTGCATGGACACCACGGTGTGTGTACTCGTCCCCGTCCACTGGGGATCTACTGGTCGGGATGTATAGAAAGATTACAGAGTATACAGGGACAGGCAAGGTAACCCGGTACAACCAGAGTGGACAACTGACACAAACCATACAACACGACAACACAGGACTGTATAGACAACCTAACTATATAACGGAGAACTACAATGGGGATGTCGTGATGTCTGATGTCTGATTATGATTTCTGATTATGATTTTGAGTCTGGTGCTGTAGTAGTTACAGATCGTGGAAGACGACATCGTTTTTCTTACACAGGACACCCATCAGGATCAGGACTACAGCCAGGTGGAATATGCACTGACATGCGATCACACATCCTGGTGTGTGATGAAAGAACCAACACAGTACAGATGTTGAATAAGGACGGTCAGTTTCTGTCACATCTACTGACAGAATCAAAAGGGATGGGTAAACCACACAGCCTGGGTTATGATGTCAACACACATAGTGTCTGGGTAGGATCAGGTGCATTTTACAACAGCACAGTGTATGTCTATGAATATATAGCCCATCCATATTCTTTACAGATAATCTGATTTTTGCAATTAATTGATTTAAATAATATTTTTTTTAAATGTCAAAAGTGTATTTTTAAACGATAAACTGGTTAATAGGTTTAAGTGAATTCCAATTAAATTATTTATTCTTATAATCTTTATGAAATCTTAAATATCATCGCGATAGTGTGATATTCAATCGTTAATATATATACCTTTAGACTGGCTACATGTAATGACTTTTTGTAGATAAAGATCCAACCAGTCTTGATGAAAACCTCGCATCGCGAATCAACTGAGACTGTCTAAAGCAATAAAGCTTAAATATTGCTAGGTACAAATATATTCTGTGGTATAAAGAACGTTTTTGCAGCTAAAAATTACAGAGCAGTTTAAGAGATATCTATCTTTTCTGTAAACACTATTAAACATTTTTTTATTTTTACAAAAAAAAGTAGGGAAAAACTAGAAACGGAAAGAAAAATATCATGAAGCGGACAGCTTATTACTTCGTGTTTGTTATTGCTTTTTGATTGATAAATTTTTCATTTTTCCATAATAACTAATGAGTTTGCTAATTATTTGTATATTAATAAATATTTTATGATGATAAGTTGTTATACATAAGTGTTTTTTGGATAAGGTCTAGATAGTTTGTTTATTTTTGATTTTACATTTCGAGAAAACACGAATTATTCCAGGCCAACAACTATATAGGGAAAGTGTTAGTGATGATTCTTGGAACGACTGTTGGGGTAACATTTTGTTGTGGAACCGAATGGTACAAGGTACGAACTACCAAACAAATGCATGGATCGGCAGTGTTGATGTCCACCTACTTCACCGAGCCTTGTGTCCGTGTGTGTTCCACCAACCGACCGCATCCTGCATTACCATCAGCACAACAACTTGAACAGATACGGTCTGATAGAGTGTGTGGTCATCCCTGCCCGTTCTTTGTGTATTAATCTATGATACTGAGAGTGCGACCATCTCTGCTCAGTATCGCATGAATAGAAGTGTACAATCACTCCTGCTTGTTTTGGTGGTGGTTGTGGCGGAGCACAAATGTTTGGGTGTCCCTGTTGGTGTTCTGGCCTTTGCGGCACTCCTTGCTTGCGTTATGTTTGCTTTTGCGCAAGTGGATGGTCATTCCTGCTTGCGTTAACGTTGGTACCTGTTGAGTTGCGCAGGTGTGCGGTCACTCCTGTCTGCGTAACGTATGTAACCAGGGTTATATTATGAAATAAGAATTTGCGCTATAGCATTTGTTTTGAGGGTGTTCGTGTACGTGTTTATTTTTAGCCAAGGATAAAATATGGCACATTTTTACAATAAGAAAATACACTCCTTTTAAAGTACATGTATCTTAGTTTACTTAATGTAGAAAAAAACAAATATTCTGATATTAACACTTTCTGAGAATTTTCAACTTACTAGCATTTTAATACTGTGAATGTGGAAATTTCTGCATTTAATCTAATTAAAGGATATCGTTTTTCTATTTAGAAAAAGACTGACAAATTTCTTAAACAAACATATTAATGCCATAAAAATATTTTTTTATTTACCTTGGATTTGCGAAATATCACATATATAAATATTGCATATTTATTGCACAGTATTCTTGGACATTATTATTTGAATGAATAAGTATATATTTTATATATACTATTTTTATTGTTTACAATGCTTTGGTAATACATTTCTAATGATTAATCAAAATTTGAGCGTCAGTCTAAGAGGTATAAGCAAAATACAAAACTAGCAATTCTTTGTTATGTAAGAGTAGGCTCATGCCATAATTTTGTTTATTGTTGGCTAACCGATACTATCTTAAGCCTAATACTACGACCGATATTATAAAAATTCGTCAAAGACTCCTTAACGATTACTGCGGTATTGCTCTATTGCAGCGCAAATTGATCTTCTTTGCCAAAGTTTTAGTAGGTAGACAATTACATGACGATGAAACAATCGTCATTTTGGTACTGCAATTACTGTGCAAGGGTTTAATCGTTTTATAGGCGAAACATTTTAGGAACGAAGTGTGTTGTTACCGAACTGCGTTGGCAACAATGTAAACAATTTAAACAGAAAGAAGAGCTTAATTGAGAAAATTAGTTCCAAATATATAATAGTTGGTTTAAGACTTGATGCATTCTTTCTTTTTTGAAGATATGGGGTGAAAGGCTGTACTGTATGATGCTGTATTTAAACTGCATACAGTGTAGCACTTTGTAGGTAAGATATTTTTCACGTCATATATAGATATCGACATTGAATAACAATGGGGAATTCAGCATTGTGTTGTTAGGGTTTACCTTAGTTAGGATCTTTGCCGTTTTCTTTAAACGTTTCAAATTCATGTTTTCTTTTATTATACAGTTTTTAAAATTTCACTTTTCATTCTTTGGAAAAACTAATGAGCTTTGAGATTTAGTATCGACCAAGTTTATCTTATAATGTTATGGTACAATGCATAATTAACAAATCGAAAATATCATTAGATTTACACCCAAAAAAAAGCCGGTATTTAATTTTAAAATTTGTTGATTTATTTTTTAATTTCTAAACTGTTTGCTTCCATCTAACCTTCCAGTGACCTTCGGACTTAATTTATTGAACATACCCTAATATCAAGACCCTGGAGATTACTCTGCAAATCACAATCTTCACAATACCCAGCATCTTACAACAAATGCAGAGTTAATTACATTGACTGTGGTTTTTAGAGTATTATTGGAATTTTATAGTTTCTGTTTCTAATCTACAATAACGGTTTATGTTGTAAGATAAAAAATACTAATTTGAAAACACATATTTCAGCTCTCTTTGTTTCAAGCATTGATTTGGATGCCAACTACCAACTTCAAACACTAAAAAGACGCCCACCCACCCCCCCCTTCCATTAATAAAAAGATTTAAATATTTATGAAAAGGTTTAAATACCTATTGTTGCATGCAGTGACGCTTAAAGTGTATCGATAACATACCAAGATCGGAATTGTTGTTTAAATGGTAGTTATTTTTTTAAAGGTTAGCCTTAGGAAACCAACATATCAATTATATAATTTCGACAGACAACTAGGATACGTCGAAAGTTAATTATGGTGAAAAAGTTCTGCAACCACATGTAAGATAGTTAAGTCCATTTGTCAGATTTTAAAATCGACTTCTGATATATTTATGTAAACTTCTCAGATCTTTATGTCGACTTGTAAAGATGCAAAGATCTGACAAGGCGACATAAAGATCTGAAAAGTCGACATAATTATCTGAAAAGTGGTGGCAGAACTATGCCACAATTAATAGAATAATTTCACTTCACTTGCGATCCGAATCTTTGTAAAGAACATATTGTATATCTAATTAAAAAATGGATGAAAAACCTGAAATTTTTGTAAAATTTGTAAAATTAATTTCAAGTTCTTTATTCCAAGAGACAAATATCTCATAGGTTATACATGTAAACATACATTTCAAATACAATAGGATAGCAATATACAAAGTGTACATAATCAATTTTGATTATTCACATTAATAGTTCGATGCTTGTTGGCATTATATAAATATTTCCCTAAATTACACAGTTCTTTAGTATTTGAGGAAGATAGTAACTGTATAACTTTATACACACTTGGTGTTCGGGAGTAGTATTTTTTAATATTCTTTTCTCTTAAACTACGAAGTGATGGACAAATAAGTAAAAAATGAAATTCATCTTCAATGTCATTTAAGTTACAAAAGTCACATTTTCGACAATCACGTGTTATAAATTATCATTCCTCCCTGTTTTAATCTTTAAGTCATGTGAAGACAACCGTAATCGTGTAATTAATTTACGATATTTTACATGAATTGATTTCTTTAGATAAACTTGTAAACAAAAGTAATCAACAACATGTTTAAACAATATACATTTTGACGCATTGCTTATATCGTTCACAACTTTTTGTTCAAAGACATCACACATTCTATCACATTATATATAATATCTAAAATAGCAGATTCTTTCATAGTACTGTGATATAAACTGGCCATGCCTAAGGTGCACAATTCTTTCCTAACATTTGAAATCCATGTGTCATTATTTTTCACCGTGTTTTCGTAGCATGCTTTTAAAATACAGTTTTTACTGTTTCTGAATTTTAACTAGTATTAAATTTTTTTTTGTTTCCCGAATATTTCTAGTGGAAATCTACCTAATTCATAGTATACTGCACTGTTGCAAGTATTTTTTCTGACACCCAAAACCCCTTTTACAAAAATTTATATGCACTTTTTCTACATCTTGGCCTTTATGGAATCCCCAAATTTCAGCACCATAGCTTAGCGCACTTTTTACATAGTTATCAAAGACATTTAATTGAGTTTCAACATAAAAATTTGAATCTTTCATTTTACTGGATATGCTGAACATTGCTTTATTTCCCTGTGCTGCACAGTGCTTTTGTGTGGATAAAAATTTACCATTGTAATTGAACAACATACCAAGATAGTTAAATTGATTCACTACTTCTACGTATTTGCTATTGTATTCCCAATTTTCATCATCTTTAACACGTTTTCCGTTCCTAAAAATTACAATTTTGGTTTTTTGTACATTAACAGATAAGTTCCATTCATCAGTATATTTGTGCAATGTGTTCAGCATATCTTGTAGACCCTCAGGCGAGTCCGCCAAAAGTACAGTATCATCAGCATACATAATTAAAAACAAATTAATCATTTGTAATTCAATTGATGTACAGTTACTATTTATAAAATATCTTTCAAAAGCATTAAGGTACATTGAAAATAATAATGGAGACAATATTTCACCTTGTAGAACTCCAGATGAGATTCTTAATGTTTCTGTAAATATACCTTTGTGCTTGACACATGCTCTTACATTCTTATAAAGAGACTTTATAATACGAAACAATTTTCCTCCAAGACCCTCCATTTGCAATTTATACCAGAGTTTTGATCTATCAATTAAATCAAAGGCTTTTGTATAATCCACAAAACAACAATACAATCTTTTTTTGTTTTTTAAAGTTCTACATATTAGATTCTGAAGTACAAATATGGCATCAATTGTACCTACACCTGGTTTAAAACCAAACTGAGCATCAGTAATGATATTATATCTCTGGTCCCATTCTAACAATCTAGTATTTATAATACTTGTAAATAATTTTGCTAAGCAACTAACTAGTGTGATACCTCTATAATTGTTTAAATCTTGCATCTCAGATTTTTTAAAAATTGGTACAATACAACCTTTTGACTAATTGTCTGGGTAAAAACTAGAGTCAAATATATTATAAAACAATCTACACAAAATAGGTATCATAACCTCTTTACATTTTGAAAAAAAAAAATCATTAATAACACCATCTTCAGCATTATTCTTTTTACTTTTCAGTTTCAAAATAGCTTTCTCAACTTCTAATTCTGAAATGCACACATCTAACTCTTCATAACATGGTGATATATCATAATCATCACTAGTGTTTTCATAATTACTATTACTAGTATTTACATTTTCAAAAAGATCTTAAAATGCTCAAAAAACTCTTGTGCACTAACATCACAACTGATTTTTTTTATTATTCTTAAATAAACGAAAAAACTGCCTGGGGTTACATTTTCTTAGATATTCCATTTTGTTTCCCTGATATCGCTCGTAGTTATGCTTAAACTTCTGGACTGTTTTTTATAAACTTTTTTCTTTTCACAAAGTACAATTCTATTTTCGTTCGACTTGCAAACATTAAAATTATGCAATGCATCTCTATAGTCATGGTATTTAGATTTACAAATATCATTAAACCATGGTTTATCAATACAACGTTTTGTATCTATACCTGCATTTGCCAGTCCACCAGTGATAACACAATAAGGTTTCATTATTTTACAGAGTGTCTTACTAAAACTCGCTACACAATTACCAACATCTTCTTGTGTATATAACTGGTTTTGTACATATGATAAAAATAGATCATAATGTTCTCTTATTGAGCACGTAGCTTCCAAATCCAATTTAAATGTAAGTAATACATAGACTTTTTTCTAGAGATACACCCTCCCCTTTTCTGAGAAAGGTTTACATGAAGTAGCTAAAGTACTATTAATGAAGTTAGCGATGTGGCCCTTGGATCTCCTGTTAATCCGAATGTGTGTATAAACTAAAATTTAAACTTTATTTATTCCTCTTAGATTAAAGTTGTCAATTCTATATCTCTTTTTCATTCAATAGATTTTATTTCTGAAACATCGACCCTCAAAACGATGGAAATGGCTGTCACTAAATACAGAGTAAATGAGTGTTCTCAGTGTCCCGGGGACACAAATTTTACTTGTATATCGTGCCAATGTGATCTGTGTCCCCGATGTAAAGACAGCCATGTTAAAGATCTAAAAACAATAGACCATAATATTGTAATATTCCGTGATAAATTCATCTCAAACCTAAAACTAGAAAAATGCCCGAAACATCCTGAAAGTAAAAAGTATTGGGATCTATATGAGCACCCTGTCTCTTGTCATTGCACTGAGCACAAAAAACATACATTACTGTATTCTAGAGATGAAACAGAGCAAGGCGATCAGCGAAGAATGATTCAAATCATTAGAAATGAGGTTCTCCTTAACAGACAAGTTCTCATTACAATCGAAGAAGATCACAATACCTGTCACGAAACATTCACATTCTATCAATCAGAGAGGTTAAAAAAGACCCAGAGACTAAAGGATCGCCTTTACAATGGATTTTGTGGATATGATTTTAAACACAGATTTTTAAAACAAAAGAGAAAACTTATCAAATATTTTTACAGTACACGAAGATATGAACATAGATATGAACAGTCAGCAACCAATCCAGTGCAATTTCTCAGAGAGAAATCTCACATCCCCCACATATTTGACAGCCCGCATCTTATTATCCACACCAACCATCTCTCCATTAATAATGCTATCAAGAAGAAGGATGTGTTGGAGTCACTGATTGATATCAAAATGAGAGATGGGGGAAAACGACACGTTAAAAATGAGCGTCTGCTGAAACTGATGTCTGGTGTTGAGTTACATCAATCTTTGTCAGTGAAAGACGTAAAACATTGTGATCACATTTCCTGTGTAACATCAGACCGGGTTTGGGTCAGTTACAGAGACAATCTTATGTTGATAAACACAAAAGGTGACACTCTTTATTCCTTGAAAAAATTATTAAATTATTCTGATGGATTTCACACCATGAACAAAGAGAACGAATTGATTTTTATTGGTAAGGGTTGCATCACTAAACTTTCAAAGGATATGAAAACAGCCACTTCCTTTATTGAGACAAAAGATTCTGTATGGAGACCAAGATGTGTTTACTGTTCCCCGTCCACTGGAGATCTACTGGTCGGTGGGTATCGATATTTAGAGGAAAAAGAGATAGGTAAAGTAACCCGGTACAACCAGAGCGGAAAACTGACACAAACAGTATTTACCGACAATACAGGAAATTACTTATATAAATCACCATACTATATAACAGAAAATAACAATGGGGATGTCTTGGTGTCTGACATTAATACAGGAGTAGTTGTGACAGAGCGTGGAGGAAGACATCGTTTCTCCTACACAGGACATCCACCAGAATCAGGACTTATTCCATATGGAATCTGTACTGACGCGCTATCACACATCCTGGTATGTGATGGTAAAGCCAACACAGTACAGATGATAGACAGGGACGGTCAGTTCCTGTCTTATCTACTGATAAGACCACCAGGGATAATGTATCCACACAGCCTGAGTTATGATGCCAACACTCACCGTTTCTGGGTTGGATCTCAGCAATATAGCACAATCTGCGTTTACAGGTTTATCACACGACAGGAGGGTTTGACAGGCAAGTCAGATTAATTCTATATTGTTAGTATGTTGTGTTCATGAATATTTATCAAGTATTGTAAAAGTAAACTTTCATGTGCTATATGTAGTAAAAATTGACACAAAAATAGTCAATTGATTAGTTTTTTCAGTGAATAAATATATTCATTATTAAGGCCTTAGAGTCATATTAAGTTTGCAGATTTGAATGCAGGCATTTTTAATGAGATAGAGGGACTGAGAGATATCCAAACCTCGGAAACAGAAAACCCACAAAAAAGAAAGGACAACTTATTGGAATTGGGTTCTCCCAAAAAGTTATCCATTTCCCCAGAAGTGACGGGTGTCGTTAGCTGTCATCACATTTCCTGTGTGACATCAGATAGGGCATGGGTCCACGATAAAAAATCTATTATCTTGACAAACAAAGCAGGGGAAACTTTGTATCATCTGGAAGATTTATGTGATGATTCATATTCTGGACTTCATGCCGTGAACAGGGAGGATGAACTGTTTTATATAGATGAGGACTACAACATAAAAAAATTATCAAAGGATATGAAAAGTGCAACCTTATTTATAGAGACAACGGCCTCTATAAGGATACCACAGTGCCATATCTGGATGCCGACTTCTTTGGATAAAGACGCTAAATTGCAGTATGTAAAATGGCCATTCTCTGCTATGGATCAAACTTCTACATGGAGACCACGATGTGTATGCTGGTCCCCGTTCACTAGAGATCTACTGGTCGGGATGTACATGGAGGAACCAAACAGGGGCAAAGTAACTCGGTACAACCAGAACGGAGAACTGGCACAAACAATACAATTCAACGACAACGAATTGGAACTGTACCGTGGACCGCGATTTATAACAGAGAACAACAATGGGGATGTCGTGGTGTGTGACGATGATGCTTTAGTAGTGACAGATCGGGAAGGAAGACATCGTTTCTCCTACACAGGGCATCCATTAGGATCAGGACTATTACCAGGTGGAATCTGCACTGATGCTTTGTCACACATTTTTGTCTGTGATAGTATATCCAAAACAGTGCACATGATAGATAAGGACGGACAGTTCCTGTTGCATTTGATGGAACCGCAAGAAGAAGACGCACCTTGCAGCCTGGGTTACGATGTTCATACTCAAAGCCTTTGGGTAGGAACACTGTACAACAACACATTGAGTATTTACACGTACAGTCAGGTTTCTTTGACAGGTACGTTTTATTAATTATCTATTTAAAATAAATCAGTTTGTAAACAAAAACACATTGTATTCCTTAACATTTTTTCTCTTTGGTTTTCACTGGATATTAAAAATCCTTTGAACTTTTTTGTTCACAAACATCAACATGGACACAGTGTCGCGCTGCAAGTGAATATTTGACGGTCTACAATAAACTACGTGAACGTATTCAGTTTGATGCATAAAAATAGCTCATTCCCTTCTTAGATTTTATGATCATAAATGAAAGTGGGCCCTTTTTTTGAAAAGACATAAATTCTAACCACTTAGTTAAAATTTAACACACGCATTTACATGTATGTTCTCTTTATAGATGAACGACCAAACTCTCCTGGTGGGGATGTCCTGATCGGCGCAGGGTCAGCATGAGAGGTATAGAGATAACTTTCGTTTTTACAGGTAGTACACGGTGTTAATGTGTTTAGATGGAATTTAACATTGTGTCAACACAGGATAAACCCCTGCAATTCAGTTAACTGAATGTTAACTGGTGACAAAGCTATTTTATTTCAGTGAATTCAATTCCTACGGTATTAAGCTATCGTAATCATCTAAGAATTAAAATTTGAAAGCATGCCATTTTAATTGATATCAATCTTTTTATTTTATTGTTCTTGTAGCCCGGTCATCATTTTGTGTCACTCATAATCAAAGATAGAGCAGCGTATATTGGATTTCCAGGGTGTTTTGAATGAACAAATACATGTATAATGGGGGAAAACTCGAGGATTGACGAGGTTTTCAAACTCTATAGTTACAATGTATGCATATTTTGAGTTATATAGGAGGCTCGATGATGGACAATTACCCAACAGATGTACATATGTTTTGTTAATGTTTTTGGACGTATGAACTAGTATTTAGTAAAGTAAAAAATACAAATATATAATCTTTATAATTTGTTTTGTTTCCTATATTTTAGTACAGATCTCTTCTTCCCCAAGAGATTTAATATTGTCTAAAAATGGACATGACCATTTAGCACTTTTAAACATGAATTAATCGATAAAGATTGTCACAAATTCAAAATTTTTTCGTCTCTAAATTGACTATTGGTCACATATTGCTATTGTTTACAAGAAGTGTTTAAAAATTTTAACATTTTTTGATTTTTTATCTGAAACAATTTTTTTCAAGGTATGGCATATAAGATGAACATGAAAGGAAATATAAATTGTGAAATTAACAATTCTTTTCACTCGATCTAATCCTTGAAAGCATTCACTGGGGTGAGAAGGTTAACAGTGATGATTCTGTAAATTGTTTAAAATAGCTGAAATAGGCTAGGAGTTGGGCTGCTGACAAACTTTAAGCTTTAGAAACCCAAAATAGCCTTAAATAAAATTAACATCATGGCCTGGCAGGATAAACAGCGCCATGTTTAAAAGGAATCATCGATCACCCTGACGTTTGCGTTTACCTTACTAGGATATAAAAGCAAACGTCTGGCTGATGCAGACAAGATCACGGACTAAACAACTTAATCTTTTTTCAAAACGGACAAAAACGGATAATGATCGCAAAAGGAATATCAGAGAAGAGTTATTAATATCGGATTCTTTGATTCAAATTAGCGGATTTCCGCTAAATATCGGAAAAGAATCATCACTGGGGTAAGAACAGTAAATAATATATAGGCCTACTAAAAAAAAAAAAAAAAAAACTACTTACACAGTTTTTTTTTCATACAGCTTGCTTAGTTTTATGAACGGAGAGATTTGTTTTTCTATGTTAAAGGTATATGTGGCGTATTTGGAGTAAAATTTTTGACATGAGTTTGAGTAAAAATATACATCATGCTTCTTATAATTAGACGTTTCACAAACTCTAGGCCCATAAAACATGTTCTGTCTTTAGTTATTTGTCTCTAAACTTTGCTACACGTCTGATGAATATTAATGTAATCCGCCATTTATAACGCCACTGCGCATGAGTGCGGGAAAACCTAGCATTGAAAACACGATGGAAGAAGAGTTTGTTTACAAATTAGAATCACGTTTTCCATGCCTTAAATTAGATAATTCTTATATCAGATGACACTCGAAGCATTATTATTCCGATATTCATTAATGTAGAACGATATAAATTGTTAATTATGTGTAATAAAGATGAAACACGATTTTAGGATCATCGACACGGTAAACTGAGTAGGCTAAATACCCCCTCTCCCTGAGGAATGCATGTACTGAGAGTGTTTATTTATTCTTTATTCAAAAATTCCTCTAAATGAAAATCCACTTGTAGTTTATAACTTATAAAGTAAAGACATGGAACACATGGAGCACGAACCTGACTAGCAAAACCCCTACAACTTCATGATGGAAACTTAATTTTAATTCGGCTTTAATTCCTATTACATCAATCTTCATGGTCTCCGATGACAATCTTCCCTTTGTTCATATCCTTGTCAGTCTGTCTCTTTTTTTTTCATTGCCAAATATGTCAAACTTAACGGTATACCTATCTTTCTCGTCGTCGCCATTGTTGTTGATAGACCGAGATGGATGTCACGTGACCCATTTAAGGAGGGGTTATTCAAATCTTTTGTATTTTTTACCGTGCCGGTAAAAATTCAAAAATACTTTTTTGATTTCTTGTATCTTTGTTATGCGATTGACTGGTAAAGCGTAATTTGTGTGAAAGTCCTATCTTTTAGTAAAGAAATGAAGCAAATTATCAGATCTTATAATTGTTATTCACTAAAAATACGCCACATATACCTTTAAGATATTAATATTTTTTTTCCTTTACCAAGTTTTAAAACTGATTTATGTACGCATATTATTATTTTTTGTTATTTTTGATGCTCTTCTCGGTTTGTATGACACATACTATGTCTATAATAGGTGTCACCCACCAGAATGAAATCATTTCGGTCTGCAAAAATAACTTCGCTATATTGACAGTCTTACCAGCTCTAGATTATCATTATCTTTCACAAGCAATATTTCTTTAAGTGAATGGATTGTTCATCGAACAATTTCCAGAAACTAAATAACTTTTAATTCTTCTTTTTATTTGTATTATGTCTTTATTGTCAAATACAAAAATTATACAATGTCATATCGTGTAATATCATATCTAATGCTATCATATATTCATGAATACAACTGACATAGATTGTTATTCTTGATCATACAGACGCTTTTATCGTCATAAAGTTGAACTTTATACACAAGTCAAAAAACTGAATGATAATCTATGGTAAAGTTTCCAATGATGCACTGTGTTTCTTTGTATTTTGAATAAAAAGCCTCTGATATGACACAATACTACACTGGTCAAATAAGCCATTATAACGGCAAAAACATGGCACGTTTTACTGTAAGAGAGTAACATCCTTTTTTAAAGTATCTTTTGGGGTATACTCGTGAAAAAACTTTTTTTTATTGAATAAAGAAAATTCTAATGGTGACATGTGAAAATCATTCAATTTACTGGCATTTTTTCTCTTTATAAAAATTGTGAATGTGGAAAAGTGTATTTTGAAGATGAATGACGGATTTCTTAAAGAAATGCACACGTGGATGAACTTCATCCGACAACAACAAAAAATAAAATAATGGTTGAAAATATTTGATGAAATTTTCAGGGGAAAACATCTGATAATAAAAAATCTACTCATTGACAATGAAAACAAAAGCATAACGCTAATGACCTAAATATTTTGACATTGCGAACTGCAATGCTTAATGATAGCTGAAAATCACAGAATATTGATAAGGCCTAGGAATTGTATAAGAAGCAAAACAAAGTTTGGTGACTAGATGCTAAATAATGAATCATCAAAATACTACAGAGAAGAAGGAAAATAAACAAACTAACACAGAGTAATATTGTTATGTATAGTTTGAAAAGTAAATATTGTTTGAACATTTTCTCTTAAAAGAATAGATTTCATTCAATTTATTAGCAATAAAAAAAATTTTAATTGCAATTATTTTGAAATATTCACATAAGAAACTTCAATTCCTATCACAAATTACATGTAAGAATATTTAATAATCTTTACTTCTGAATCAATCAAAATCATAATTAAACAACAAAACATTTTACCTATCTTTTAAGAACAATAAAGGGCCATGGTAACGATTTTGTTCAAATCTTTTTTTTTCTATTTTTATTGTTTACAATGCTTTATACATTCCTTACGATATCCTAAAATTTAACTGTCGGTCTTAGAGTTAAAGGCAAGATACAGTTATTACAGAGCTCACAATTCTTTGTTATGTAAACAAGGCTCAAGCCACGTTATTGTTTACATTGGCTCAATATACCTGTTAAAGTTCTCTTTCAAGCTTAACATTTTATCTGCTTATTTGTATTTAACATAAATAAACAGTTTCCAGCGTTTTTAACATTCATTTTAGATCTAACCTTGGGAATGCACGGTAAACAAAAAACATGACCTGAGCTTTGTTTACGTAACAAAGAATTGTGAACTCTGTATCTGGACACTCAAATTTTAGTTGACTATTAGTTAACTATTACTACAGCACTGTTAACTTGAACATTGAAAAATAAATTTTGACCAAAATGTGTGCCCCTTTAGGAGAACCAACAACAATATTGACTGTGAATACATGAATATATACAGTGTTCTATAAATTGTAATTTACAGAAAATGGATACAAAAGTTCTCAAAGTAAACAAAAGAATGAAATGTCCTATATCATAATGAATAATTTAGGTTCATATTGTTTTTACTTCTTTTGGAGTACACATCATGCGGTATAGAATTCAAAGTCACTGTTAATTTTACAGTGTCAAAAAATGTGTGTGTTAATGCAAGTTATACTGGTCATATTTACATGTATATAGTATAAAATAATACAAATACAGGTTTTTTTTTCAAAAAAGGGAGTATTTCAAAAAACTTCAATCATAAAAGAGGATTAAATGTCTTGTACTCATTACAAAACATCTATTTTTGTGATTTGTATACCTAGTAATTAGTACATGTACTTAGATTAAAATAACTTAACCAATAATTTTAATTTGGTAAATCAGTGTAAAACTGTCTTGTCAACAAGTTTACTGTTCCAAAGAAAACAACATGTTAATTAACAGCTAATAATGTCAGACAGACAAAGAGTAGGCTCTCAACTTATGATGACATGCAAAGTTAAACTGTTTGAAGATGGAAGATAGAAGTGGATTTGATGCCTGAACATCCATATGTCAGATTGAAATCAAAAAGTAAGAATTTAAACAACCTCTTTTGCTGTTGACAGGAGAACTGTTAAGTGGAAAATGCCTCAAGCAAGTGGGTCAAACATACAAAATTGTAAAATTGAAGAAAAAAAAAATGCATTTGAGATAAAATCGCCCTCTATCAAAAATGACCTCAATTTTGAGAAACTGTACTTTAAACATGATATTTTTTACAATCAGGTTCTTGGCAGAGCTATTTCTTGTCATGGTGTCAAATCCATGTTTTTAGCTAGGGTTTAATTTAAGCATTATCATCAGGCCTAAAAAAAAAAATTGTGTGTTTAGGGCAACACTGATGAAAAAATTAGGTTAGGTAGGTAGGGTTTCTTTTTTATTTTATCATATTTTTTTGCATGAGGGCACAAATACAAATATAAAATCCTAGGAACATGAAGAATGTTTGTGTCATATTTAAAAACGGGTTTTTAATGGAAATAATAGGAAAATCACAATCAGATAAAAACAGACATCTAAAAATGGTGGGATCGGGACATTTTTGTAGGTTAGTTCGGTTACTCTAAACACACAATATTTTTTTTTTAGGCCTCACGTGTGTTGAGTTTGTGCAACTTCAAAAGTAGAGAGAAGAAAAAAAGATTCAAGTGAATAAACATTTCACATGAACTTCAAGCAAAACTGTTTTGGATGAATAAAAAAATAGCAAAATCTTATAAAGGTGTTTGTGTGTCAATGACGTATTAGCAGCATCTGGTTCTATTATCCCATTTTTTAAATTTTGTCACACATGACTGAGATAATTCTTAATCATCTGACCTTGATCTGAGAATATAAAAAAACCACAAAATTAACTACTACTAGCAGATAACAATGATTTGGAGTTTGACAAAAAATGAATTCTTAAAAAACAACCAAACAATCAAAGAATATAACAATGATTTAAAAGTTTGAAAACAATATCATACTCAACAAAGGTGAGACTACTCTAGAGGTAGGTACCTCTCCCTGTAGAATTTTTCACTGTTCTCTATGCTGATGACACCACCTTGTTCCGTGAAGTGAGGTATCTGTTGGGAGGTGAAACTAATCGTGTTGTCGGTCACTGGAATCGCGATCGCCTGAGTCAGCGGACCATGTACATCCGGCGGAAACACTGCGATTGTCTCCAATATTGTGTTGGACTCGCTGCTTGGCTGGTACCCCACATCCTTTGACTGGTACCCTGCCTGTTTTGGCTGGTACCCTGCCTCCTGGTAGTTTTGGGCAGTCTTGCCTTGGGACTGACCCTGTTTGTGTCTGGGTCTGGTCTCCTGTGAATGGGTATTCATGTGTCTCTTCAGTTTGCCGTGTTCTTTGAAGGCTTTAGAACATAGCTTGCACTCGAATGGTCTCTCGTTTGTATGAGTCCTGTAAGTATATCGATAAGCAGATTAAGAAATCATATTATTTTAGCAATTTGAACTTTATTTAATCTTTACGAAAACATACTGTCCTCATCTCTTTCTGAAATTTTTCCTTTTCACAATATAC
This sequence comes from Magallana hongkongensis, assembly GCA_016163765.1. Taxonomy (NCBI): domain Eukaryota; kingdom Metazoa; phylum Mollusca; class Bivalvia; order Ostreida; family Ostreidae; genus Magallana; species Magallana hongkongensis. The sequence goes on along the minus strand of WFKH01011926.1, from coordinate 84,508,932 downwards.
AACATAAAAATCTTCTTCAGTATGTCATACAGGGCTCAAATAAGACTTTCAGTGTACCCTATTGTATTCAAACTAAATTCTATAGAGATCTGAGTGGCTCTACATATAGAGAAACTCATTAAGTAAATTAAATCATTATTATCACTTAAACTAAAGGTTGGCATTGGGTCAGTAAGTAATCATTTCATTACAGTAATCATGAATTTTACTTTAAAAATTCAAAGTCCTAAATGCACTGTATAAAGACTTAGGTATGGTGATAGTGTTTACCTGAGATGTACTGTGTACTGGGAGGCGGACGGCATCTGTTTCTGACAGTACTGACAACTGTAGATCTTGCCGTACTTGTTTTCGGTGACCGTCCCGTCCAGAACATGGCCCTTCATGTGGATCTTGTACGTCTCGCTGTGTCGGAACGATTTATCTGGACACAGGTGACAGGAGAACTCCCGATTATTCCCATGGATCACCTTGTGTTTCTGAAGATTCCCAAACTGTGACCAAAAACAAATTCAGGTAAGGATAAATTCTGTTCTATACATGCTGTAGGCCACCCTCTTTCAGTAAGGTCTTTTTATTTTGGTCAGCTGACAAGTAATATTTTTTTTTTTAAACATGAAAAAAAATTACATTGAAAACAGTTATTAACACAATTGTATCCCTTTTCCTGCCTGAACAACTTGTCACATGATACAAACATTTATACAAAGACCTCCCAAAAACCGATCTAAAGAATCTCCCACATGCTGTAAACATAAACATTTATACAGTAGCTATCTCTTGACTTTATAACAACAATTTTCTTTCACAGGCCTCAATGACCTTCAACACACTGCAAACAATACAAACTATAAACATTAATACAATAGCCCACCTGTCTAAATGACTGGTCACATACAGTAAACTATTTCTAATTTGCCTAAACATGCTGAAGAACCTTTACTGTAAACATTTAATACAATAGACTCACCTGCCTGAAGGACCTCTTCTGTAAACATTGATACATAGACTTATCTGCCTAAATGACTTGTTGTAAGTAATAAGTAATGCTGTAAATTATCTCTCACCTTTATCATGTTTATATCAATGATTTTCTCTCACATGTCTGAAGGACCTTCAATGTACTGTAAAAATTACATATTGCTTACATTTATATAAATAAGTAGTACTGTAAAGTTACAGTAGCAATCTCTCACCTGCCTGAATGACCTTCACTAACAGAAGCCTGAGTGTACAGTCTGCTCTCAGATATACTGTAAACAGTGCTTGAATGACCTGTCCCATACTGTAAACAATACATACTGTTAACATTGATAAACTCACCTGTCTGAATGACCTTCCACAGATTTCACAGATGAACGTCATGGCCCCTGAGTGGATGTTATACTGTTAACATTAATAAACTCACCTGTCTAAATGACCTCCCACAGATCTCACAGATGAACGGCATGGCCCCTGAGTGGATGTTCATGTGTACTGACAGGGCGGTGCTGCCCGACAGGTACTTCCCACACACCTCACACTGGTAGTCCTTCGTCTTACCGTGGATGTGGAGTCGGCGGTGCGTGTTCAACGTGTCGCTCTGTTTGAACGCTTTCCCGCAGATGTCACAGATAAAGTCGCGGCTCGCAGTGTGAACGTAGCGTTTGTGTTTATGGAGGCTGTTCTGATGCTTGAACGTCTGCTGGCAAATGTCACACTGTATGATCGCATTGTTCATGTGAGTTTTGTAATGGGAACACAGGTTTTTCTTGTTTTTGAAGGATTTATTGCACTGCTGACACAATAACTGTACATCCGGCTTGTTGAAGTCTATCTCTTTAATGAACTCCAGGTTATCCTTAAAAGCCTTCTCACAAGAGTGCAGTGCCAAGAAGTACAGCATATTGAACGCCTGGTGACACTTGGAGCACACAAATTTGTTCCTAGCACACCTCTTACACAGCGGCTTTTTGTTGTTGGTCTTGCCTCCACAGTTTCTGCACGGTCGTGTGGTAGAGTCGGATGAATCTTCGCCGCTGTCATCATCATCCACATCTTCATCCACCTTGACCTCCCCATCATCCGACTCTTCTTCACTCTCCTTCCCGTCACATACGTGCTTCAGGTAGATTCGTTCCGTCGCGAACGTCTTCCAGCATTTCTGACACAGTACCTCCTGGGTGGTACGATTCCCCCCTTTTATTACCTGTCCCTCTTTTGATCGGCTAACTTCCGGTAGCTGTTCACGAGTCAAGTCACATATTCTCCCGTGCCGAATCAGAGTATTCTTCTCTTTGAATTTCAGACCACAATGAGAACATTCGAATTTCCTCTGTTCGGAATGGACGTAGCGTTTATGCTTCCTCAGTTTGCTACTATCCTTGTAGTAACGCCAACAAATATTGCACTGATAACATGTATCGCTGTTGTGGGTCTTATAGTGGGCACACAGGTTCTTCTTGTTCTTGAACTTTTTATCACAAATCTTACACTGCAGGGCAGTCTTCAGATTGTCAAAGTCGACCGCCAGAATTTCCTCCATGTTCTTTGAGTAAGACTTCCGACAGTCGTGCATGGCCAGGAAGTAGAACATCTTATACTTCTGCTGACATTCCTTACAGGTGAAGTCATTACTGCAGCATTCCTCACACAGCATAATGCTGGCGTCCATCGATTCACTGCCCACGATTTCCCGCTCGCAGTTAATACACGTCGTCTCTGCGTCTTCCATCTCTCCCTCCTGTCCATGTGTCTTTCTATGCTCCTCATACTCACCAGGCTCTGTAAACACCTTCTTACATTTCCTACACACAAACCTCTCCTTGTAGTGTTTCTGCTGGTGATTCAGAAGCTCTGACTTCGTTTCAAAGTCCTCGTTACACAGGACACAGACATGGCGCCTCCCCATCTCCAGCCGGTCTTTCCTCTTCAACTCTTTGTCCACCGTGTGGGTCCTACGTTCGTGCTTCAATAGGCTGTACTTCCCCACAAACTTCGCGGGGCACAGATCGCAGAAGAACTTCTTCTTCAGACATTCGGGGAACAACTTGTGGTGTAGGCGGAGCTTGGTCATGTTGATGAACTCGATCTTACATCCCCCACATCTCGCTGGTTTCTGACCGCCCTTGCTCTGACTCTCCTTGTCCTTTGTCGTTGTCACCGTTGCTTTCTTCTGCGGGCCCCTCTTCTTCCTCCCCTTCCTCCCCTTGGTTGTTTTCTTTCCTACACTCTGATTGGTTCTTCCACTTTTTCTTGGTTTCCCACCACTAACTGTGTTGGGTACTGACTGGGGTGTTGTTTTGGGTTCTGTGATCTCATTGGTTGCTTCGTTCTCCAGTAACTTATCACAGATGTTGGAGACCACTGCACTCAGGCTGACTGGACTGTTCATTATGGTGTCATCACTTTCGTAGTCCACGTCTGAAAAAGAGAGCAACATCATTAAGAGGGACTTGCCCTATATATAACCTCTCCCAATTAAAGACTCTTAGGAGACGGACTGTTTAAAGTGATGATTCATGTGTGAAAAATGGGTTAACGTCATCAAAAAATGATAGAAAGATGGATGCAGATGAATTAAGACCATCAATAAACTGTTAGTGAGGCTTTATTATCAAAGTATCTAAAGATTGATTTAATATGGATTTTGATGCATGCACAGATTCCTCCTCGTTCCCAATGGTACATGGTGAGAACTCTCTATAATCTCCATGTTGTAGTCAGGCTGACTTGCTGACTTTTTCCCCATAGCATCTGGTTTAACTTTGACCTTGCTTATTTATTTCTGTTCTGACCTCAGCGTCCATGCAATAAAGCAATTACACAGGTAGAGCTGTTTTAACAGGAGCTTGGGCTTTTGATGGGACGTTACTATCTAGTTTGCTCATCAAAACAAGCTGTCCAATACTGACCTACTTTCTTCTAATTCGCTAGGAGAAGCTCATTAATATTCACAGACTGTAAAAATCAGAAAGTTTTTTCCCCAAGAACTGCTCTGTTGTGTGAAATTGACGCTGTTTCAACCAAAATATACAGCCCTGGATGAGTCTGACAATTGTCATTGCATTCAATGTATTCCTATTTATTAGCCAATGACTGGACAGTTAACCATGAGTAGACCCCACCTTCATCAAATTGGAGTTTGTCACGTACTGCCCAAAGTCCAAGCTCTTGTTAAAACGGCTCTAATACAAAAGCTTTAAGGACGTATAGCTTAGAAAAGCTTACTTTTCATCTCAATCCAACCTTTTTAGGATACATTTCTTTAATAAAAGTAAAACAGACATTAAAAGTAAGCTCATCTAAGTTTTCTGGCCCTGGAGTGCTTACCTGTAAGTAATACAAATGTATTCTGTACATACCTGCCACTTTGATCTTTTTTGCTTTAGGTTCCTCTGTGCCCTCATCATCCCGGCTAACCTTCGCCTCCTCCTCTTCATTGGGCCTCCAGTCATCATCATCATCATCATCACCATGATCATCATCATCATTGTCCTCACAGAAATCATCCAACCCTCCAACATCTTCACCACGTCCGTCTTCCTCTGGTTGTTCACTGGTTTCAGTTTCAGGTTCTTTCTTGGACTGTCGTCTAGTGGCAGTCCGCTTTTTCGGTGATTTATCTTCCCTTTGAACTGATGATTCAAGTTTGACCTCTGAAGATTTGTCCTTGACCTCTGTAAAGACTTTATCAACCACCTTGTCATTATTTGTCTCTGTGGTGATTCCTGGCCATGTTAAGTCACTTTGTCTGCCTACAAAATAATCCAAAAACAATTACAGATTATCATGTGATATGTCAAAGAAAGCAATGTTCCATAGAAGCAAATTTCATGATTAGAGTCTCTATCTCATTCAAACAACATGGCTTTCGTAAATTCAGCTTCACAGGATTTGATCACAAGACCAACCAAGTTCATATCCCAATGAGTTTTTTAACATTGCACTTCACCTGGTTATTTTTTTTTTAATTAAGACATAAATTACTAACGAAATTTCAAATTCATATCTGTCAAAACTAAAATTTTTATGACGTAAGGTTCACTCACCTTGGCAGTGGGTCACAAACTCCTGCGTAAGGTCGCGGGGAGTCAGACTGTCCAGGAAAGAGCGCCCCCTGGGGGAGGAGAAGTGGAGTCCCTGGAACTCTGACTCACTCCTGATGCCGACCAGGAACAGGTACTCGTGATTGGCATCCAGCAGCTGGGCACACTGAAAGATAGATACAACTAAGTTATTGTAAGTTATGTATACAATACATGTATGATTTATTTGATGATAGTTACATCTGCAAATATCTTTCTTATATGAACCTACAAAAGAGCAAAAACAATCAGCTGAACACACTGAAATATACACGGGACAGTTAACACTTTTTATAAACTACTTCACAGTTTGAATAGACTGTAAAAATATTAAGATCTAATTGGCTGATTTTAATTTTGTTAAACTAATTAAATTTTGTTTTTCATACAAAGTTTTTGAGTTTGAACCATGACTAGCCTTTCAAAGATGGATTAAATTTTCTCTGGTATAAAAAATCGCAGAAAACTTAATACTTACAGCATTCTGAATGGATTCCATGAATCTAATGTGAGTGTCAGATGCATTTTGCAACTCCCTGGGCTGTGAGCTAAGATTTTGTGAGTCTGCAGTCAACTGTGTTGTCTCAAGTTGGTCCTGACCGAGATTGACTTGCTGACTTGCGAGCTGTGATCTGTTCTGTTGTTCATGACTGAGTGCGACTTCATGTTGGTCGTTAGCAAGTTGTTCAGCTTTGAGTTGAGTGTGGTTATTGAGCTGTTCTAATTTGACTCCGAGTTGAGTGTGGTTGGTGAGTTGTTCCCCTTCAATCCACTCCTCTACTGTTGTAACGTCTACTTCCTCTTCCATGCTGAGTGATCTGTCTCAGGTTATAGTCATCCGCCAGTCCTGAAACAAATTCATGTATAAATCAGTTGTCAGTAAAAAGTTATATAATAGTCATATGCATCCACCAGACAAAAAGAGTCAGTCCTGAAACGAAACATACATGTGTAAATCTTTTCATTATTTTTAACAAGACAAATTAACACAGATTTCCAAATGGCATTTTTTAAAATCTTAGTAAAATCAAATCAAGCAAATTGTATTTTGCTGGATTGTCAAAGAGAAATAATGATCGACAGACGTACCAAACCAGTGACATCTACAGAGATAAAAAGATGGTGGCAGGTTTCGGAATGTATTGAAACCCGACGAGCTAGAGGTGGAATTTCAAAGGAAAAATCTTGGACCTATTTTGTTTGCACCCTGCAGGTGTATTAACAAATAACAAATATATAATGTAACAAAATGTGCTGCAAGAGTATAGGCCTAGAGAAACTGTACCATAACGCAAGACTTCTGCAGAGACAAAAAGAAGGGTGACACAGTTAAATAGCATATGCAGGTTTCGACCAAGTACACTACCTCGTGTATTCTCCAATGTAAATAACTAACGTAATCATGTAACGTCGGCTCAATAGGATGACAATACAACAGAACAATACATCTTCTACTTCGATAGCTCAACCTCTCTTAACACTAAATGTCATCTTTTAAAAACTTACCGTATTCGTAATTTTAACAAAGCGTGGCAATTAAACATGCATTTGATGCACGTTAAGTATGCAATAAATCAAGTTTAACAAAGTGATTTTGTAAAAAAAAAAATCTGCAGCTCAAATTTCGCCAAGAACGACAACTTTTAAATTAATGACTAGTTCGTACTTGTATTCTATAAGTCTAATTTAGATTTCTAGCATAATGAAAGTTCTCAATTTATGTTGACCAGAAAATAAATGTAAATACCCAAATATTCAAATCAAGTTTTTGAAAAATGCTAGGTTTTGACCAGGTTAATAATATTTTTTCCACACGACTACTGTAACGTAATACTTAACAACAAACCCTTTCCATTGAAAACCCGAATTTACTAGAAAAAGTGACGTGTATAAAATTTTACTATAAAAAAATATAACCAACCGGTGATACATGTGATAGGTAAGTAAATTACACGGAACACAATTATCTGTTTACTGGAATTGTAATGGAGATGGGAATTGTACAAAGATGGATTGTTAAGTTCAGAATCTTTGGTTTTTGTTTTCATTATCCATAGAAGTTGGAACTGTAATAGTGTGTATATTAGGTATATCATAGGCCCATTACTGTCACGCTCCTACTAGCACTAGCTAGTGGGTTAACCCTGAAGCTCAGTCGGTAGAACGTTAGTTTTTAAACTGAAGGGTCCTGGGTTCGTGCCTATAGTTTGGGTCTCTCCTCCTCTTCTATTACAAAACTAAAAAATGTTATCAATTATTTTACATAATACTAATTCAGTATACACTTATTAATATATGACAGCTAGTCCAATGAATTATTTAATATCTAGGCTGTATATTGTCATTTACTTGATTTGAATTCGTGCATCTTATGTTTCTTCCTTTGTCCTCAGGTCTACCACAGGATACATAAATAGTTATACGATGCAACTACAAGAAACTACAATATAATGGAAGCTCATGTTTGATTACAAGAAAATAACTGTAGAATGGATACGAGCAACAAAATGCATAAAAGTGTAGGATAAACAGTTTAATGCTGAGTTTTACTCCAGGAACTAGGAGTAAGATAAAAGTCTGCTTCATCTCTGTGATAATGGCAGCCTTGTTGGCTAACCTTGTAGGTCTTGTGTCAAGACTATTGACCTCACACAGCCAAAGGTCAGCCTGGGGTCAACAGTCACGCTCCAGTAAATACAAGCTTCCATATCCAAAAACTCCGCATCTAGTTCTAAATGAGGACGCCATTAGAGAGAGGAAGGTTCTGATTATTGGGGATGTACATGGCTGCCTTCGTGAGCTAGAGGAACTATTGCAGGAGGCAAAGTCTCGATTCCCAGACCAGGAGATTCTTCCGATATTTGTGGGCGACCTTTTGTCTAAAGGTCAGTATCCCATAGAAACGCTTAGAAAACTCCAGAAAATGGAACATTTCGCAGTGAGAGGGAACCATGATGAAGCTGTTCTAAGACAAGCTTTGTCATTTAAGAAGGAAGAACATCATGAACTCCCTCCGAAATATTCCTGGGTTCCAAATCTCTCTGATGAAGACATTGGATACCTACGAGAACTCCCTTACACAATAATACTTCCCAGTCTGAGTGTGATTATAGTGCACGCTGGTTTAGTTCCAGGAATTCCTCTTACAGAGCAGGATTTGACCAACATGATCATAATGAGGAACCTAGTGAAATCTTCTAATGGAACTCTAACTGCTGCCGAATTGACAAATGAAGGAGAGGCTTGGGCCTCATTTTGGCCAGGTCCTGATCATGTGTACTTTGGTCATGATGCTCGCAGAAAACTACAGGAACATGCTCATGCCACTGGGCTGGATACCGGGTGTGTGTACGGGAACCAGCTAACCGGGGCCGTGGTTACAAAGGGGTCCAGGGAATTCATTCATGTCAAAGCCAGACAGGTTTACAAAGAAACTTGAATGTTAACCTCCAGTTTTAACATTTATGATCAATTTGTGACAATAAGATTCTTATTTTTGGTGTATGTATGTACTATGTATTATGTATGTGTTGAAACAAATTTGAGCCAAAAGACAACCAAGCCTAGTATCTGTACAGTTTGACTCAATTACTTATTTTGAGACAAAATATTTTTTGGCTGAAAAATTTTAATTCAAAATATACATGTTGAGGAGACTATAAGCTACAGTAGGAAGTACCCATCAGGGGAACACTAGCTAACACTAGCTAACACTAGCTAACAAATACAGATGTACCCATCAGGGGAACATTAGCTAACAAATACAGATGTACCCATCAGGGGAACACTAGCTAACAAATACAGATGCCTCAGCCCAGAGACAATTTGGCCAATTCAGTCAATAACTTGTACATACAGATTGACCCAATTTCTGTTTAAGAGATCAACATCTTAAGCCAAACTACCTTTTGGGTGATAAAAATCCTGCTTCCTAGCATATGTACATGTAGATGTCAACAACATAATAGATAAAAATTAAAACAAAGATGCAAGTTTTGGTCTCATATATGTTTTATTGCACAGCTAATGACTTCAACACGACCAAGTGCACAGGTACTAAAACACAATGGTATTTACCTTTGTCAGCAAATGTCGACCATATTGGAAAAGGGTAAAATGAAAGGCTTAGGCCCTATAATCATTTAAAAAATGTTAAAGTGAAACATTGATAAAGATATCAAATACAGAGTTATCTGCCTTAAATTGTTACAAAATTTGTATCAGGGAGGTACAAAATGGAAAATATTTAACACAGGGCATCACCAAATCACTTTTGTATCAAAGAAAAGCCTGTAACTCCTACAATCATATTGAGATATACAAAATGAACGTCTGCCAACTCTGAGGGAGAATCTGCTGCCAGTTTTTCCACTGTGCATGGATCAATCAATACAATTAAAGAATATAACTTGGAAAACTAAAACTAAACAGACAAACAAGATGGTATAAAACCATGTGATATTCACCAATAAATACAATGTACTATATATTAAAAAATGTTATACAATATACATCTTTATATGTAAACTTTATTTGTTCAACTTGACTGCTGTTTTTAAATGCTTCATGAGGATCTTTGTGAACACCAATCATTTCTTATGTTCAATCTTAAAAATTTATTAATTAAACTCACTCTGTCATATAAATGCTTACTTGGCAACAAATCAATTAATTAAGTGAGGTGTATTATACACATCTCATATCTCACTGAGACAAATGAGACCAAACTATTATCATTATAATAGTACTAAAATCATTTCACATATCATCCATTAAAAAAAATGTCTACAAAGTTCATACTACCGTAACTAACAATGGGCAGTAAAAAATTCAAGGGCAAGTACATGTCTACATGAAGCAATAAACTTTGTATAAAAATGCCGCTACGATTGTAACATAATTGCAATATTCATGAACAATATTCAGAGTCCAGTAGCTAGACTCCAGAGAACTATAATTCTACAGTCTACTGGTATGGGGTAATGGAATTTCTGTTGGGGGTCAATATATAAGTACCGGTAATGTAATTTCTATTGTGTGTTTATAATGTAAGTTTCTATTAAATGGCAGGACTCTTTTACTTCTGTCAACAAGCTTATCACATTTTCAGAAAACTACATCATATAATAAGTATTTTGCATATGGTGGCTAAACATTAGTATTTCTCTCATTCTCACTACGATATTAATTTTACAATTTTTTTTCTATCAGCAATCACATTAATGTAAATAATACATTTAATTAAAATAAATTCTGATCATGTCGAAAAAAAAAATTCCATACACTAATACACAAAGATAACATCGCAATGATTATTGCCAAACAGAACAAAGCCTTAATGAAAGCAGCAGCACAGATAATTCATTAAGATACACTTGAGGAACAGCTTATACAGACATAGATCTAGTGCTATCTCCTGCACAGATTAATATTTCAGAGATTCTATTTTTTTCCTTATACTGGTCATCATTTAAAACAAGTTCAAGCTTCAATCACGGTCTTTTTTTTTCTCTCCATCCATAGTAAAATCTGATGTCTGCTGGAAGCACGAAATAAAAACATCCCATTGGAGCAATGAAATCATGTGATGTGGTAACTAGGCAACGAGAGAAGGTCATTCTAATATCAGTAAAATGTCTATAGTTCCACTAGTCTTTTCCAACTCTTTTCTTTCTCACTAAAAATAAAGAAAAATTATATTATATTATGTTTGGAAATTTTACATTTACATCATTAACACAAAACAACTTAAGTGCAAAGAAAATATGCAGGGCTCTGCAAGATATTCAATTTTCACCAAGTTTTCCAGTAAATGTCTATAGCAGAATATGAAACTGGAACTATTCATAAGTCTTTCAGCAGCTTTAAAATTGAATATAGAGATGTGT
>WFKH01011926.1:84483663-84497968 GCA_016163765.1 Magallana hongkongensis | reverse complement strand
ATGGTCAATAAACACATATACATACATGTAGCAGTTCACACAGATAATTAACAGACAGGTGTAATGGTCAATAAACACATATACATACATGTAGCAGTTCACACAGATAATTAACAGACAGGTGTAATGGTCAATAATAAACAATGATTTAATGCCTGAGCAGTCAAGAGACCTGAATATTTTTCCCTTGGTGCAGGGAACAGCTGAGTGTGTTCTATTGCCCGAGGCCAACAGCAACATAAATTCGAAACCTAGCTTGGTTTTTCCGAAAAACGTTGCGGGTCCAATAGATTGCAGTCTATTGACTGGCAGTTCAATAGATCGGTTTGAATAGTTAAGAAAAACTGAATACACATACAAAATAGACAAAAATATTTAATCTGTAATAAAACAACAAATTCCCTTTGATTAGGTAATAAACACAGATACATACATGTAACAGTTCACACAGATGAATGTAATGGTTCATATTCATTAAATACAATACATAGATTCATGTAATGGTTCATATATCCTAGAGAGTTATCCACCTTGTTACATGCACCATATATTTCTTCAGATAATTAACAGATAATGAGTTTCTATCAAATTCCAGCTTTATTGATTATTTTTACTTATATCTCTCACCTGATTAATTTCTAACTCAATTGGTTGCTTCACGTGCATCTCACTTGATTTGTTGTTTAATTCACTTGTACTGTATCTCTCACCTGATTGGCTGTTTGATTTTAAAATTTCTAACTTGATTGGTTATTTATACTAGTATCTCTCACCTGATTGGCTACTCTGAGCTCCTGGAGTGTCTGGTTCTTATTGATAGCCTTCATTATTTCTACTATGGCCTCCCCACTTATAAAGTTGGACTCCACATTTAATACTTTCAGAGTTTTATTTTCAGACAGGGCTTCAGCTAATTTCTGTAAAATAATGACTTTGTCAAAAACAAGTTTCATTCAGTAGTCTCTTTATCCATTTCAACTGCTCAGAGAAAGAAAGAGAACAGAGCGAGAGAAAACGTGTGAGAAAGACATAAAATGAGAGAGAGAGCAAAGAGAGAGAGACATACAAAAAGAGCAAAGAGAGAAAATTAGATGTGCAAATGGCTATGATCTAAATACGAGTAATCCTGAGGTGCAGATTGCAGTTTTTTTAAATTCCAAACACAATTAATTTTATGGATATGTTACCTTGGCAACTTTATCGGTCATGTGGACGCTGGCCATCTCCAGGGTCTCCAGGGCTGTGTTAGTTCTCAGTGTCTCGCATACTTCTATCAGTCGCTCCACCGAGATGTTCTACAACACAGAAATAACAGGTCAATAATCACTGGGAAATGTAATGGTGCAGTTGTTTTGATCTAACTTCACCATTTTTAATGAGACTGGTGAGTTATGGTCATTTAACATTGGTTTGATATCACCAACGTGAAGAGATCGATTAATTTTAACTTTTTATGAAGTAAAATCAAATTGACACAATGTACATAATTTTTACAGTGCCTTGGAAAGTTTAAGGTGATTCCATTGAGCAATGATTGAACACCAATCATAAATTTGATCATGAAGTAATTCTACACCAACCTTGTGAGTACAGACAGAGAGTTAACTTTATTTAACTTTATTCATAATACTTTCACTATGCTTTGATATTGTAACAGAATATCACTGACAGACAGATCTACTGATGCACTAAGATCTTGAGGGGTATTCTAGATGACAGACTTTGACTATAGTGACAAGTCTGACCTTGAAAGGTCATAACAGCTTGACCTGTTATGAAAAGGTCGTAACAGCTTGACCTTTTATCCCATAATGACCGTGACCCTTTAACCTACTGACCTTTATGTTATTGAGGTTGAGGTGGGTGAGTTTGGAGTCGTTGTCTTTCAAGAGTTTTAAACTCTCCTCCACATCTGTTTTATTTGGAGGCTCGTCTGGGACTTTGATCAACTCCTGAGCCTTGGCAACACCTACAACATGAACAGATGCTGTGAAGATAATTGCTAAAAAATCATTGCCTTCCTCAATCTATTCATGATTCCTCATTTAACCATGAAATCCCTCCACTCTAACTTCATGTCATAATTTACTATAACCCTTCCATTTTTATTGTCACTATTACTATTCATCAATATCTTGATTATAACACTTCGCCTTTTCCTTTATGTCATCACAATTAAATCTTGATTCCAACCTTGGAATCCTCTCACCTCCTGGCTCTATGTTTTCATGATCTGTTCAATTCCAAACAAACAATGAAACACTCTTTCCCCATGTCATTACCAAAATCTTCATACTGAAAATACTTTCCCTTGAATTCCCCAACCACCCACCCCCCCCAACAACCTGACTCACCCTGTAACCCATGCCTTCAAACTTCATGTTGTTGAGCCCGGCATAGTACTGGCTGAGCCCCAAACCACTGCCCCCCTCCTACCCCATCACTTACCCTGGAACCCTCCACCCTCCATATTTTTTTGTTATCAAGTCCAACATACTACTGAGCCTGGTTGAGTTCCCACCCCCCAATATCACTCACCCTAGAATCCTCCCTCCTCCATCTTTAGGTTGTCAAGTATGACACAGTACTGAGACTGGTTGGCCCCCCCCCCTTCCCCCTCTACATCACTCACCCTGGAATCCTCCACCCTCAATCTTCATGTTGTCCAGTCCGGCATAGTACTGAGTTTGGTTGAGCATGCCGTGGAAGCCGAGCACGGCGGCAAGGTCCACGAGTTCCTCCTCGGACGCGGCGGTCAGGATGTCGTCCCACTCTGTCTCCAGGTGCTGCTCTTCCTCCTTAGACTTTGGCTCGACCTTGGGCTTCCAGATCTTGCCTACAACATCAAGGTAAAGCAGTTTATAATATTATTAGATTGTGTTCTTACAGGGTCCTCATCTGCTTTAAACTTCGGCTCTACCTTGGGTTTCCAGAAATCATGCCTAGAAAAAACTCATGGTAAGGCCATAAAAAATTAATTCCTTGGTTCTCAGGGGGAAATTGATGGATAACAATAATATTCCTCAGACCTCCTTCTCATCTCTTTAACAAAGGGTTTGTTTTGACCTTCAAACTGTGACCTATCCCTCATCTCCTTGACAAAGAGTTTGTTTGACCTAAAACCTTTGACCTACCCCTGATCTCCTTGATAAAGGGCTTATTTGACCTATAACCTTTGATCTACCCCTGATCTCCTTGACAAAGAGCTTGTTTGACCTATAACCTTTGACCTACCTCTAATCTCCTTGACAAAGGGTTTGTTTTGACCTATAACCTTTCACCTACCTCTGATCCCTATGACAAAGGGTTTGTTTTGATCTTTGAACTATGACCTACCTCTGATCTCCTTGGCAAAGGGTTTGTTTGACCTATAACCTTTGACCTACCTTTGATCTCCTTGACAAAGGGTTTGTTCTGACCTTTGACCTACCTCTGATCTCCTTGACAAATGGTTTGTTTGACCTAAAACCTTTGACCTACCCCTGATCTCCTTGACAAAGGGTTTGTTCTGCTCCCAGTCTTTCTCCTCTTTGGCTTTCTTCTCCAGGAAATCCAGGAGTTTCTTCCTCTGGTACGGACCGGTCGGTGCCTTACTTGTCTGGTTCTTCATCCTCTGACTCGGGGGCAGCAGAGAATTCTGGGAAAAGAACAAGGGATCAATGGTATCACATTCCATTTTAGTGATTTACAGTTATTTTGAGGCACTAGAAAATATCTACAGAACCTAGATTTTTTCAAACAAATCATTCTTTAATATTTACATTTGCAAATATGTTTCCTTATTAGAACCTAAAGAATAGCAAAACGTTCAATTCTGTGTGAACTTTTTCATGACGTCACAATGATCATAGCACGCGCTTATTGCTTGTCGGTTGGATTATTGTAAACATAAAATCTCTGTAATTTTAACAATTCTGAACGATTTGCCTTTTTTCAAATGTAAATATAAGTAATAAACAGCAATGTTAAAAAGTTCACTGGGATATGAACTTGGTTGGTACGTGATCAAATCCTCTAAGAAGCCCTTTGGGCTTTACAAGATTTGATCACGTGCTTGCTGTTTATTTCTTAAATGAAGCATAAACTTACATCGGGGTCAAAGTCTCCGTTCAACTCCTCTAGTTCCTCGGGGGAAAGAGACTCTAGGAGTTTGTCAATATCGTCCAGATCAATATCTGGGACATCCTGTACTGGCTTCAGGTGTGGGACCTCCATAGTGTCAGCTGTCTGTAAATAATACAATACAGACATCAGTAATAGACATAAAAACAAGACGATGTGTATAAAGTTACTGGCCTCTGTAACGAATTTCACACAGACATCAGAAATATATATACATAAAAATCTGTCTTTATATTACCAAGTCACCATTTCTAGATATCAAGGAACTCCTATTGTGTCTCTTTTTTGAAATTAATTTAACACAGACATCAATAATCTTCATAAAAACCTGTTACTTAATAAATTAGTTATCAAAACTTAATTGTAGTCAGTTAATTCCCCCATATTATTATCTTAAACTATCTAGAATGAAAACATGTACAGGTCTTCAATATCTATCGATTTTTATTTTTTTTGGCATTATAACCTTAATATTTTCAATTCTTGGATATCTCAATTTCCCAGTTATCTTTTAATAGTTTGAGATAACCATGCAGTTTAACTGTGAAAAAATCAAATGAGTTTAAGAAATTAATATGGACTTTTTATGCAATGTTTGCCTTTTGGATATCACTCATGTTGTAAACTTCTGATATTTCATATACGCCATTGCACAGCTGTGATTAAAAACATGTCATAAGAGTCAGCTACTGCTGATACTCAATACTAAAATCTCAGGTGTCACACCTGTAAATAATTCAGACATGTAAAACTACACATATATAACTGGACATGTACTATTGAATGATGCACTATCAGACATGTTTACCAATATCAATAAATAGGCATGGTAACCTGTATAATTGTATTTCATTCAGACATTATGATTTGTAGGTATATTAGAAGTAGCAACCTAAGGAAATTTTTTATTTTTGAAAATTGTAAACAAACTTTATGCCATTTGAATGAGCTCACTGAATGCTTTACAGCACTTTTTATTTCATGAAGATATCTTTATTCTTCAAGTTTTATTTAGAATAATAATTGGTAAACTATCTTCTGAAGGGATTAAAATAAAGTGATGCTACATTTTGCCTGATTCTCAATTGAAATCAGCAATCGGCGCGGGTTGCTATTATGAGCACCCACCACCTCTTGTAATATTTCTTCCAAGAGACTTGTCGAATGAATATATGATGATTAAATATGGATCAATCTATGTGGAATATGGTACCTGCTTCCTAGTAAAACCTGCACGGGGACCAACTTCATTTACTTAATTATATTAAATCATCCACAACCAATGAAGGTTAATTAAATGCACATACAGATATACCCTAACATTACAATCTACCGGTACCCCTACCATCAGCTGATCAGCTGCTGATGTGGGTTCTGATACAGAGAGATCTATTTATAGACAGGAATGTCTGCTTCTCTGCCAAGATGGCTATATCTCACAGCAGGGCTCTAATTCATACTGCAGGGTGTGTTCCCAGAAAACTTGACTCTACTGTGTACACACATATCATACATTGTACAGCAGGAGATATGTATTGGATTTTCAAGAGGTGACATTATATATATTTTTTTTAAACTAAGTCTCCATTGTACAAATTATACAATGTCATGTTTTGCGATTAAAAGTGTTTAACATTCCAAGTCAAGATTTATCCTCCCTCTTTCCTGCCTTCCTACATACTTAGCACCCCCCCTCCCCTTTCAAACACATATTAAGTTATTTGCACACACACACACACACACACACACACACACACACACACACACATATATATATAGGCACCAATAACAGAAAATGAATGTCTTCAACTTTTAAATATATGAAATGTAAACTAGCTAAAGATTATAAAATTATAGGAATGCTTACCATACAATTCTAAAACAAGAGTTAGAAGTTAAACTCTGAAATAATTAACATCCTTTTTAAACTTAAAAGAACTTTAATATTTCCATTGGCTTAAAGTAATACCCCAGTACTTAACAGTTTAAATGTCCTCCCAAACAAAGCCCTGTTTATTTGGCAAATCCTGTCCCTTAGTAATTGGACTAAAGGAAGGAGGGATTGTACCTGAGTGACAATTACCAAGTTGTAAAGGATTCTGGCAATTACTAAATTTTGAATTAAAGTTGTACTTAAACAATACAAAATATTCTAGAACAAATACTGTGGTTGAGAGATAATTTTTCATTGTGCACCAAATTTTGGTGGATTTTGTTGTTGAGCCAATGAACAAAACCAGATGTTCAGTGAATTAAGAAATATGACAATTTTCATAGGTTTGCATGACCAATGTCCATGAATACTGTCAACTATTGTAATTAAATGTCCAGGATATTAGGCGGAAATTGGCTTTTCAGCAAGTTTAATAGCATGTATTTGAATAAGCATTTTTCTGAAAGTACTTAATATTCTTGTATATACCTACAAGGCATGTAGCAATGTACTTGATTTAGTGTAAGTTGCTTTCTGCCAAAAATGCTAAACAGAAAACATTTGGCTGTGTATTCTATTTAGCTCTTTCGGTAGAAGGCTTCTTCCGCTAAATCAAGTGCATAGTCAAATATGCTAGGCATGTATATCAAATCAGAAAGGTGCTAAATCAAATTTTTGCTAAGTTATTGAAAACCCAAATTCCACCACGCGCTAAGAATACATTTACAGTACATTTACATCATACTGTATAGTTTTCTAACTCCACAAAAATTGATGCTTACGAATTTCAATATCAACAAAACCACAGTATGATGCCAGACACTGATCTATATATAAATACTGATCTATATAAATACTGCTAGGATAAATAAGTAATACATTGTGACCTGATCCTCTCTACAAGTAACTATCATAGATATATAGGTATATAATAAAATATCATATAATGTGAATATATATATGAGGTGCATTTCATACAATTAATTATAACCCATAATAGTAGTATAAAAATATCCCTTTTGATCCTCCTCTGTCAAACTACCGGTAACTAATAAATGAGTGCAAAAATGTCCCTTCTGATCATCCTCTAACTAACTAACTAATAGACTGTGACTAATTAACTGTGACTAATTAACTGTGACTAATTAGCGAGTGCAGATGTGACCTGTAGTGAGTTAGTTCCCTCTGTCTGTTGAGGATCCATCTCTGAAAATAACAACTCAATAGCTGTAATACTTAATATGGTCTTATGATGACTGTTGTATTTTGAATTAAGATTTTTATTTATATAAGTAAATAGGTTCAGAGATTGCCTAATCCACAACCTCATCTGTCTTATATTGTACATGTACTAGCATAATTTTATTCCTTGAGTCATTGTTAATGTCTCAAGAAGCAACCCCCTGTACACCCCTATTTCAGCATGACACACACACACACTCCATATTAGTTTCTCCACTGCAAACTGTATTAACAAAACAAATGAATATGAAACAATGAGACAGTCAAAAAGTGACCCATTTATCTATCAAACGTGTAAAATTAGCTTCAAATCAGTTTTAATAATTAAAACTCCCCAGTACTGAACAATTCCTGCATCAGTTTCAAAAACATTACAGTTCAGTACTACAAATACCGGTATAACCCCACCTTCACATACTCAGCATCAGATAATGAAGTAAACAATTAATTAGGGCCAGTAAACAGAGCCTGAGATATAAGTGTTATCTTAGGAGAGGCCAGTAATGTAAAGCAGCTGGCCCGGTCTGACACTGGATCTGTACGTTAACTGTACAGTACGTCCCTGTCTGTCTGTATAATCTGTATAATATCGCAGTAACATGTAGTAATATTGTCTGTATCTTATGTAATTAATACATATTGTACATGATCATTTACCGGGTACTCAACATTATTGACTTGCACAAAGTTTTCCCAGCATTTTAATGAAAACTTGCAGAAAATTAAGTAAACATATTTATAAGACGTACTGATGACTGGTTAAAGATGCTAGCTCCCTGTACATATACCGGTATGTGGAGTACAGGATATGTACCTGTACATATACCGGTATGTGGAGTACAGGATATGTACCTGTACATAGGGCTGAAATTTTATTACTACCTGGTTAAAATATTAAAAATCTGACACTGTATATAAAACTCTATATTGCTGTATTACTTCTATAAATGTTTATCAATTATGTGCTAACAGTTAAACCCTAGCTAGCACACAAAGTACAGAGGATGTTATACACTAAACAGATGTAGCTATTAAGGTTAACACACCACTGTTTATAATTAGTACATAAATACTGTAAACATAGCTTTTACATTCAGAACACTCCACTTTTCATTGTTAAGTCACTTACATGTACATGTAATACTTATACAATTTCAGACTGGGCCAGATGTTTTCAGTCATCTGTAAGGTGCTTTCTGTATCTTATTTGCATGTATGTTCCAATTCAATACTTTAAGACAGTCAAGAATGGCAACATATAATTTTATAGACATTCTTCTTAATTTCCCAATTCAAAGTGAGCTGCAACATATTATCTGACTGTTCATATGTACATCAGTAATCAACTTTGCATAACTTTGTATACATATTTACTATCATATACATTTGAATATTAGTCAATTCCAAAATTCGGCACTTCGAGTAGATTCTTACATTAATTATACACAAACCAAAGACTTCTCATTTACCACAGTAAAACAAATCAAAAATCAGATCCCCCCAAACTCTCACTACCCATTAAAAAGTCTAACAGAACAAAACGTAAATAAATTCCTCACCAAACCATACCTTACTATTTAGTCAGATTATTATAACTTCCTATGAATAAAAATTTCCTCCACTTGGCTCCAAGAGGCAAGTCAGTAACTCACTAAATCACTTACAGGTCAAGCTAGAAATGTTAATCTCCCCTTATTTCCACTCAAGTGTTGATCCTGTAAATGTTTTACAACATCTGAGTCCTTGATATAGAATTATTTGTAGATGTGTGTCCAAATATTTGCTGAATTTCCCAGCCTGTGTTTATTACATGTTTGCCTGATTCACACATATTCATGTTATAAACAACTTAAGCATGTTGCACTGTGGCTAAAGGGTCATAACTCTGGACTCACTGGCAGCAGCACATGTAATTATTATGCAACACATTGAATCACACCTTACTCAATGCATTCTTGATGAGAAATTTTAAAGAAAATATTTTCCCCATGAGGTCAGCTAAATTATAGCTGCAATGCAGTGCAAAAAACCCCCCAAAACATTCTACTTGAAAAAGAAGAGCTTCATTTTCAACTGTGCTCTTATTTCCTTGTATTATGTTTATAAAATGCCCATAATAGATTTCAAAGTACTACCCTGTTTAAAAATATGCCATATTTCACTTACTTTTTATAAAAAAAAAAATTTGACACTTTATCTCCCTTCAACAAGAGAAATTCACACAAACATTTATGATTGGAAAATCTAAATTCTTTTTTTTCATTCAGGGCTGTGCAATAATACCGGTATTCTGGTGTATTGCGTGTACGTGGACAAAAAATATCGTATTGCGATACATTTTTTCAATACCGGTATCCCGGGTTAATTGATCAGACTTGGAATTTCATTACGGACTCGGGATTCCAAAATTCTGATTTGAATTAAAAATGGCTGATGCATTTGTAATCGTTCCAAAAATGAAAGGAAAGTCAGAGGTTTTGATATTGTGATTGCTCAAGAGCTTCCCTAAAGCCAAAACGTGTTGACATGCTGATATTCTAAATAAAGAATTTGAAGTAACCCCTGTTGCAGTTGTAATTATGTCTCCCTGCAGGTTGACACAATCAGTCAAAATATTCATTTCTTATAGTAACTGTAAATTCACTTAATGTTGCACATGTTTTATTTACTTCTTCCATCAGATCAGTGGACTGCCTAAAATGCATTGTACCAAATGTACCTAATTAACTGACTACTTGGGTCTAGTTATGCTAGTCTAGATGATAAATCATCTAATGTTTCAAGTTTTTTTTTGTATTTAAACAGTTTATAAATTAACACAAACAATGTTTTATTCTTTTATTTTATATAGAATTAAAGTGCAAATGAATTATGTATATAGATCTATCAATTACAGTCTATTAACATTAAAAAAAAATTAAAATTTTGATTTAAAAAAATTATTGCAATCCATATCGCAATTTTTTTAAAAATATTGCAATATATCGCAATACAAAATTTCCTCCCAATACCCAGCCCTATCTCTTGGCAAACCTCACAAATTTTTTACAAAATTATTATATGGGTACCGATGTGTCGTTTCCAATGCAGCCACACTATTTATTTGCGAGATGGACAGGACGTTCAAAGGAAAAATCTTAAGATTTTTCCATTCTAGTGAATGGTTATTGTATGAACCCTAATGTATTATAAATGAATATCAAATAATTCCAATAAACGTGCTGCATTTTAAAACGTCTTGGGACAGGTCTAGGCAACCTCCGATTTTGGAGGATAGGGGCCTATCTCAATGTGGGAGTGAGACTCATAACTCTAGACTTGTTTTTTGCTTAGCCAAAACAGAAAAGGTAGAAGACGCTTTAACTTCCAAATATGTACAATAAAACCCATTAATAATGACATTCATTTTATCCTCAATGCACCTCTCTCTCTCTCTCTCTCTCTCTCTCTCTCTCTCTCATTCATCATGAGTCATTGGGTAAACATAGTGGCTTGCTACACAAACGATGGTAGAGTTTTAACGAACTACTTATTGTTAATCAGTTATAAAAACATGTAACACAACCAAAATTTCACATATATATCATATCAGAAACAAATAGAGGGGAATGCATAAAGTAAAATTCACCTTCTGTAAACTTTTCTGTTTCTGTTCGTTCCCAGTTAGACCGACTGACCTTCACCTTGTCAATATGTGTTTTAAAATAGATACATCTTTCTCGTTTCTCCGAGAACCTGTTTTTAAGAATTTTCATTTCATTTTTTATAAAATCCCAGCATTAATTATTCATTTAATCGAGAAAAATCTTATTCATTGTAAACATATACATTTTTTTGGAACACGTTTTTGATGGCACGAAAAAGAACGGAGCGTGTTGCCAAGCAATGTTAAGCAACATGGCCGCCAAAAAGTGTATCAACTTTTGATTATGTGGTAAAAATGCATTGAAATCAAGCTGTTTCGAACAGCTTTTAAACAAAAGTGGAATAATTATAGAAGAGGTATGAAAATAGCAAATCAATAAATAGGTTTATACTAATAAATCATTAAAGTACTGTTTATTGCATTTAATATTGAATTCCTGCCAAATATCAAACTGATTAGACCGCATTAAATGCTCTTACACAAATGTTTAGCATGAGTAATGGGTAACTCCATTTTGAATACTTGTCAACTGTTTGTTTTATTTGACCAAAAAGTGCCATTTAGATTTCCACTTTGAATGTTGAGGTTTGTGTATATACAAATATGATAAAATAATGATTACAGAATACTTTTAAACCTTTTATTTCCAAAATATTTCATGTTATTTCTTAATTTTCTTTTTTCTACTTGCTAAACAACTTTACAGTACTTTAACAGAAATAACAGTTTTAATGGGGTTTTTTTTAGAATAAATTATGGCCTATAACAGGCAAGCGAATGGAGTTCATAGGAGTATGAATGATGCTCCAACCATGAATGGATCAGGACTCAATGGAAACACAGAGAATGGACAACTGTCAGCCAGTCAGCCCCTTGGGTTGAGGGGTATTGACCCAGAGTCCCTTAAATCCCGCCTTATATCATTTGCTCCCCAGCAAGCTACTGCCAACCCAAAATCACTGAGGTTCAACAGAGTTACACAGTCTCAACTTAAGAAGAGCTATGCTCCAATCGGACCAAAGCTGGAACCTGTGGTATAAATTTCTTCATAATCGGCTCTTGACTTTATAGAGAGAAATGTTTCCATTCAAAGCAATAATTATGCTGCAGCAAAAATCTATATTGTTGGTAAAGAGTGTTGTGTCATCAATTTTTGAATTCTGAAGATTTATATGAATTTTGAATAAAAAAAACATGATCTTTACTAGCAAGTGTCAAATCAAAGTCCAAAAAATTGATTGCTAACAAATATTGTGGACTATATTAAAATAATTCATGATGGTTTAACAAAGTCCTACATACAATTATAAACTCATACTATGACCCATTAATCAAAGAAACAATGTCTGATTTCAGCCAAGTTTACAGAAGTACCAGGAGAGAAATCACCCAAGTTACATTCAAAACCAGAACCGAATGAAACTGGAGAGCCAGGGAGTCCTGAGGAAGGATGAACCAGTCACCAAGAAGATGAAGAGAGCCGGTTCTGTAGAACCGATGGAGAAACCGGAGTCTCCCCTGCCAGAGTTACCAGGAAATCTACAACAGAAACAGGTGCCCTTCTTCTTCTTTTTAACAATACATGTACTTTATATAAATACACATGCATATGTTTTTTTTTCACAATGACATCTTATGTTTACTTATTTATCTACCTCTTTCACATCTCAAGAAATAGAATGTGCAGAAATAATAACAGGCATCGTTTGCTATTAATTAAAACAAAACTTTCTTTGTCGCAAAAAATGTCTGAAGCAAAGAATAAAGGTTACATATTTACCCCATTCTTTCACAAATTTGTTGACATGCAATTAAAAAAAAGAAATGTAGTACTGTCAAAATCATTTCATGGTAGGTAGTTTTGTGTAGAGGTTTTGGTGATGGTCTATGAAATTTTTTGTAAGTTTCTAGATTCTCATCACTAGAAATGTTTTATTTCAGTATTTAACAAGGCCTTGGAATTTCAGTAGGATGTAACTATCTATTTCTTGCGTCAAAACAAGTTAAAAATGAGGCAACATATGAGGCAAATGAAGCAAAATATACACCAACTGCATAGTCTTAACTTAAAAGCCAAACAAATTGTGTTGATTTCAAAGAGCCATGGCTGAGTGGCCAGCAGTGAAATAGACAGGCCTATGTCACATTGCTGTTTGACACAACTACCCAAAGTCCAAGCCCTTGTTCAAAACCTCTGTATGATTATAACTGTTACCCATAAAAAATATAGATTGAGTAACTTTTTAACAAATTATATTTTGCTTATAATGGAATGGTTTTCTTTCTCAGGATTCCATGGTCCTACGAATTCCAACACCTCCCAAAGAGTCAAAGCCAGTCTCACCTAGGGGCAAAATCCACACAACTGGCCCCAAGATGCCCGCCTCAACAAAACCCAAAAGTGAGTACTAGTATTTTCAGATATTGGGATATTGTTTCATCTCCCAGTCTCCATTATAAGATTGCATGCTTGATGTCAGGAATTTTATGGAAATTTCTCTAAGTTTAAAAGTTTACAACCCAGCCTTGTAATGATATTCTTTCAATAATCAAAGTTGGTCTCCTTTATCATGCATATCTAAGTTAAAAACAAGAAAGGTAATCCTGTGTGATCTGCCAACTAAATGAAGTGGAGAAATTTTTTTAGAATACTTGTATTGAAAACTTTGAAGGATTTTCAGTTTTTGCTAAAAAAAAAAATTCCTTTAACTGCACCATTCATGGTGTGTTACTCAGTTCTCTTTGGGATTAATCTCTGCAAAACATCTTTAGTCATGATCATAAGATTTGGAAACAATTGTCTAAACAAGGCTTGTAAAGTTTTGGTCCTCTAAGATTAAACAAAAATTCTTAGACAGGAGCTTAGCTTTGGTCTTTTTGTAAGTTGAAATTATTGGTATGTATGTTTTAATAAGTAAAATTTTGAAGCTGTCCCTTAACTTGTAGACTCGTTAACTCTGTATGAGAAATTCAAATTACCAATGTTCCGTGAGTATATATGTCAAAATGTTGATGTTTATTTGGATGAAGAAGAGCAAACCTTGTATTACAGTTCGAAGACTGCATGTGAAAATGCTGACAAGATTTGATATAATCAGAATACAATGTTTTAGTATTCAGGGTTGGGGGTGAGGATGGGACGTTAAGTGCATCCAAACTTCATCTAGAATCTTATGATTTCAAAATGTATTAATATGTCTTTTTACTTTTTTCAAATGAATTGTAACAAAAACTAATAAGTTTTGTTCCATCATTTTGCATAAATATGAAGAAGCATTTTCACATACAATATCATTTTATTTTTGGAGTTTACAAGTTTTTATTTAGAACACATATTTGTTTAAACTTTTTTTGAAAAAAAA